>APFE031042248.1:0-21813 GCA_000404065.3 Pinus taeda
TCACCGACCATCCATCACATCCATATTTAAGAGAAAATTCTAAGGTTCAAGCAGTGGAACATCACATCGAACATCAACAACAAGTCCTCCAACTCTTAAAGGATAACCTCGTGTTGGCACAGAATAGAATGAAACAACAAGTAGATGAACATCGTAGCGAAAGAAGTTTTGATGTAGGTGATTGGGTATTCCTACCCCTACAACCATATAAGCAAATGTCCCTCAAGCAAGCTAAGAAGGATAATAAATTATTGCCAAAGTATTATGGTCCGTACAAGGTGTTGCAAAAGATTGGTACTATGGCATACAAATTGGAACTTCCTGCAGCTTCTCGATTGCACCCAGTTTTCCATGTTTCATGTTTAAAGAAGGTTATAGGCAATAACCTCCCAGTTTAAACAATATTTTCAGAACTTGACGAGGAAGGAAAAATTATATTGGAACCAGAAGCAGTCACAGAAACAAGAACTCGACAGCTATGAAATCGATCAATTTCAGAGTATCGTGTCAAGTGGAAGAACTTATCTGCTGAAGATTCCACATGGGAGGATGAGAATTTTATACAGAAGCATCCAGAACTACTCAAGCTTTAAGGACAACACTTTTTGAAGGAGAGGGGCATGTTGGATCCCTATAATACTAGTGATTACCCCATTACTATTGTAGTTGTACCCCTTATTAAGATTGTTGTGCCCCTATTGTGCCCATATTGTTATTATTGTGCCCCATAGAATCCCTCTATTGTTATTTTTGTGGCTTTATATTATTATTGTTAGGTTGGCTGGGTTATATTGTGACTCCTTAGACTCCTATATATAGAAAGGAGGTTTTGTCATTTGAATCATCCAAGAATTGTTCATTTATGTAATGTAAAGGAGGTTTCCCCCTCAAAGAGGCTGAATTCTAAGGCGTTGATCTATCTTTTCTATATTTCCTTGAGATGGTTTCATAACATATGAGCTTATCCTTCCTATAAATAAGCCAATCCCAATGCTTGGATAAGATAAGGAACTCGTTCATAACAGTTGGACAAGCTAAAGAACCCGGGAATCTCCAGAATCAGGGAATCTGTGGGAATCCAGAGTCTCCAGGTGGGAAACATACAGGTAAGGCATGGATATGTCTACTCATTCACACCGCGTCATTCTCCACACCTTGCAGTTTATAGGAACCGACACCCTACCTTTATTCATATCCCTAGAGTTGGGAATTGACTGTACTTGGTCTATGATCACTCCCCTCAGGGAGTCCCTAAGAATCAAGGGTGAATACCTAGAGTGTGAAAATTTGTTTGTGATCCAGAGATAAGAAGGATGTTTCGTTGATAGGATGGTAGATAAGAAGGCGAGGCAGATATATAAGAAGATGGATAGATAAGAAGGTTGGGAGAAGATGGTTCTAATAATAAGTAATGGAGATAAGAAGGATGTTTCGTTGATAGGATGGATAGATTCTTAATGCTTAAGAAACAACCATAGATGTATACTTATTTATAGGAGGGCCGTGATTGTATAGATCAAGATAGATCGAGCTACCACTATAGAAAAATTCCCCACCCTCTTCAAACCAGGAAGGAAGGCCAATCAAGTAAGGAGTAGGATATGTGTTCTCGAGACCGAAGGCCAAGGGATCAACAAAGGTTACTAATCAAAATGGCTTAACCAATCTAACTAGTCAGGGTATAGTACCATCCCTTCTTTTTCTTATATCCAATAGGGTGTTATTAACTGATCGAACTAGTTTAACCCACTAACAATGGAGCCTAAAATTGCTAGTGTGATGGAATGAGTGAAAGGACCATGGCATTTCTCAAGTTCCTATCCATCTTTAACACCGTGATGCATGAGGGGGAGTTATTTAGTGAGAGAACATGGGAAATGAGATTGAGCCTTAAATACTTCAATCTAGCCCTCCTAGAATACGTTAGGAGCGAAGGAAGCGGGACGTAGTGGGAATCAATGAGGGCTTTGCCTGCCATTGAAAAGCCCAAGCTATCATCCTAATGGATGGGAGTCATTATTCCATAGAGAGAGTTGATCAGGCATCCAATATTTTTGAAGTGAGGATTCACACAAAGTGGAGAGAATGTGGGTCTTAGCATATCCTGATAAACCTCCTAGGACACGAACATTATTATAAGGGATCTGTCAGAAAAACTAGCAAATCAATTATAAGTTCTCCACCTTTTCCTTTCGCGACGACTTTTGTTCATCCTTCATCCATCGTGCACTCCCTTCACTCACTACACTATAGGCAGGCACTACAAGTTATTAGTTGTTGCGACCTGGCCCTACTAGATTGGATATTCAGTCTTTTGATCAGTCACACTAGTGGACACACAACAGTATTTGACCATCAATGAACAAGTATTGGGTCTTGGGAGACAGACATCATAACTACTTATTTTTGGCCACCCCTCTCCAATATTGACACGGGGAGGACTAGTGTTTTTTGTTTCGTTATGTTAGACAAAGATGGCATAGCATTCCACCAATCGATAGATGGAGAAAGGATATCTCCATAGAATTCACATATAAATAGCACTTACTACACTTCGTTCTCTCTGATGGGATTTTGTTAAGTCAGTCATAGCACAATTTCAGGTTGCTCCTCTGAAAGTGATTGAGACATGACTCAGACCCCTAACTACCTTCTGTATCCAAGTATTTCAGTGGCTTTTGTCTATAATATAGTTGTAGCCATACGATTCTTCTATTCTATATATCTAGTGCTAATATACTTCCACAAGATGAAACTAGTCACACTTTGTTCCTTTTCCTATTTCTTAAAATTAATGGAAATGATAGCATAATTGAATCATAATCCTGAATTTTATGGGCATGTTATCTCCTAAAATTCTAGATCGATCATGATATTGAAACAAAGAGGGATTACCAAAAACACCTCATAGGCCATTCTAGGCCTTTCTAGCACCTAACTGGTCACGCTTACTTTAAGAGGAGAGGAGAGGGTCACCATAATTGCATGGTAGAATTTGGATCTGTGATGGGGGCAGGTGGGCAATATCAAAACTATCGGTAGGTAGACCCAAACCATGCAGCCAACAAATGTGAAAATCTTAAATACTTGTCCGCTTTAGTATGGACCAGGACCTTTATTATGGTTGATCCAGTAATGTAGATAGGCTAGTGGTTAATGGTCTGATCCATTTGTTTCTTCTATTTGGGTGGGGAATATGGAAGTGTGAGGGTGAAGTGGAACCAGCTTCTATATGCATTGAGCGAAACTAGTGAAGAGTGGAACCGGTACCTGCCGAAACACTGGCCAACATCTGGCTTCACTAGCGACTTTATGAAGTAGACTGAGGAGGCTTATAGGGCAGTGAAATAGCCTTTGGGATACCATGCCCTGAGTTCTCCATTATTATTAGACGTCCCTACTGTATAATATGTTATTTAAGTACTACATTGCCTATATATGAGGGGGTTTAGGTTTTAGAGTTCCTACTAGTTCACGATATAACTCATATATTTTGTTATATTAGGCATCGAGCTTATCGAATCAAGGCGGGTGGTCAAAGAGCCAGGTATGATAGGCCAAGAACATGATGGTAAGGGATGGGAAGGAAAGCCCACTATTACTAGTCCTGAAGTGGCTGCTGGGACTGGTCGATCCCATTATACACCAAAGGGAGGGAGGGAAGGAGGAGGATTGATGCCTTTCACGTAGCCACTGTTATTACGTATCTAATTTGAGAACACTGTTATTATTAGAGGAAAATATGGAAATTAGAATAGGATTCCCAAGTAGGATCGACCAAAGGAGAAGAATATGGATCAGGAGAATAGAAGGAAGGATGGAAAGCATTTGTTTCTTAGTCATGTGTGCTCTGGATGCCGAGCCATGAGGAGAGGAGATTATGTCTTCTTAGGTAGGATTTTGAACCAGACATTACGGTTGTGCCCTCCTAGGGCCGAGCCCATTAGGATATTTGTGCCCTCCGGGGACCAAACCTATACATCTCTTTTTTTTCGTGAAATTAGATAGATGATTGACAATATTAGGTTATAGAACATATGGATTTATACCCTTTTAGTATTACATAGTGTGAGATAGGTTACTGCTGAGGGGACGGGATGGGACGGGAGGCATCTTAGTGGGATTGAATTGGATGTACTGGCTCACTGGCCAAATGATGGGATCACTAGATAACAATGAAGATTGATTGGACCCTGATAACTGGCCATTATGAAGAAACCATTTTCCCCGTATCTCTCGACCACATGCAGGGATCATACCACTTGCTGCTATAAAAGATTATATCATATATGATAGAAGAGTTTATTAGAGAAGATAAGATCTAATGACATGTGTGAGTTTATATGACATGACTTTCCTGTGGTCACTGGCTATAAAAGATACGACCAAAGGAGGATGAAAGGGAAGTAGAACTAACTTACTTAGAGGGAATAGAACATGAGTTCATACCACATGACCTGAGCCTAGAATATATATGTTATTTCGTTATTTAGTTGATTGATTCTCAAATACTTGAATTTGGGCACCCATATTGATTCAAGTCAGAGAAAGATATATTTTGACCTTTTCGAATGCAGAACTCATGCTTGTAGATACTCTTATTAGATATATTATGGAATAGTTTGAAGAAGTAAATGGAACTACCAACCCAACTCCTTTCCCCTTTAGTGATTCTTTAGGCCCAAACAGGACAAATATTGATGGAAGTCATGAGATGGAAGATGGCATGGAACATCACACCTAGGACCTTTTTATGAATGATAGCAGGGACTTATACCTTAGTCGCAGAGAAAGAAAAGAGGGAAGATAAAGTTACCATATGATCCGATCAGCTACTATATATGGTATTTAGTTTATATATGGCCTAAAAGGTGAACTATATCACCTGTATATATATGGCAGTCAAAGAGACATATTGCTGGTCCTAGAGCGGCTCCTCATTATGGTCACTGGGATTGGTCTATGGATTCAAGCTGGGCTCTGGAACTGGTCTCAAGCTAGTTGGGACTACTCCATGGTACTCTTACTTACCCCAACTTTATATCAACACTACTAGAACAACAGGGAGGAAATACTGGGAGGGAGGAGGGAGTATTGCATGTATGCATTGTTTTAACTTATATAATATGATCACATGTAGACACTCTTCCTATATCAGTTGGTTTACCTTACCATGCA
Organism: Pinus taeda; assembly: GCA_000404065.3. Lineage (NCBI taxonomy): Eukaryota > Viridiplantae > Streptophyta > Pinopsida > Pinales > Pinaceae > Pinus > Pinus taeda. Next base: position 5,179 of record APFE031042248.1, read on the forward strand.
TGTCTTCTGGAGGCTAAGCCCATTAGGGAGGAGATTTGACCTTTGTAGCTTTTAGTTAGAACCTTACCACGAGTGTCCTCCGGAGGCTGAGCTAGTCCAACTATTGCTACTACTAGTATGATTATTACAAAGGGAAGATCTTATGCATATTCAGAACAACGGTCCAAGTTAGATCTTATTTGATTCGAAATGGTATAAGTTAGATCGTATTTGATTCTTTATATTGCCTACGGAGGATGACAGGGAAGAAGAAGAACTGACTTACTTCTAGTCACCCAGAACCTTAGGACTTACCGCATGAGCTGAGCCTAGACTATATACGAGATTTTCCAATGACTGGATTACGAGATATTGATGGCCTAGGATTACTTGGACATTTTCACATCCCGGAGCACTTTACATGATGAAACCATTCCTGATCAATTGACCACATGCTCGGATCACTGGCACTTGAATGAGAGATAGCATATGACCTCCATTGCTATAGCATATGACCTCCATTTCTATTCATTATATGGCATCAGAGGATGAGGGTAGCTCAACAGACTGACTTAGACAGTTAAAGATACATGCCTCATACCACATGACCAAGAACCATTTATAGATACGGGTTGCGGGTCCTACATAATAGAACAGAATAGATTCACCGTGTCACCATACCTAACATAATATATTCACTGTATCACCCGTAGATATTACAATCAGGTAGGGATCTTAATACCGTTGTTCAGAGAGACCTAATTGTTGTCTATTATAGTATGATAGATAGTATTTATACTTTTTGAGAAGTAAGGGGGCAAATTCTGAAGTGAGCTATTGGAAAGAAGAAAAGGCAGACTACTGCTAGGGGGTAAAGAAGCAGAGAGAGATTTCCCCTTATTATTATACAAACCAAAGGAGTTTATTAAATAATATAATGAATTGGTAGCTTATAATAGACTTGAATTGGTGACCTGAATTTGGGCACCAAAATCGCATCACCACTGGTCTAACCTTACTGGTGCCTTCCCAGGAAAAGGCCTCCTCATCCTCGTCGTCTATTATATGTCAAAAGAGAAAAAATAATTTTGTACTTATAAAAGGGCTTCTCAAGGTCCATGGGCCAGTTCATTCGAACTGTTTCACTAACAAATTTTTTACAGTTGTTAACTAACACAAATGGTCAATTCTAGCCATAAAAGTGTCGAAGTTGGTTTGTAGTACGACTACTCAAAAGTATAGAAAGGATAGGAAGTATAGGAAGTTAGTTCATATACCTTCTCTTCACAAGCCAAGCCCACCCAAGCCCATACAATCTCTTGAGTCTGACTGTAGGGAATCAATCCAAAATCGTTTTTCCGACAATCCCATGACTGTGGTGGTATCTATCAAACTGAAATTCCTCAAGTAGGGTGAACCAGGTGGCTCCCTCCATGCAATAAGGGCATGCGCTTCAGTTGTTTGAATCTAGAAGCATTGAAGTTTCTTGGGTTGTGCGAATATGGGAGTGTTGTTTGTAAAGAAAGCCTAATAAGAATATTCATAAATAAGATACAACATAATTCAAAGTTTCTTAATCTATAAAACTATAAGTTTGTTAGAAGCCTAAGCGCACAAGAATGGGTAAGGGGGTCTATATGTAAGGTATGGGTCTGTTTGGCCTAAACCTTGTCCTACTGTTTTTTTGTCTCAACTTTCTTTTGACCACGTTTGGAAAAAAATAATTGTTATAAAGACGAGCCCCATATAATCCAAAAAGTTAGGGTGCTAAAGAATAAGAAACAACAAGTTCGTTTGGTTCTAAAGAAATTCGTATGTGATAAAGAATCTATCCTTGGTGGGTGGGTTCTAAATAAAGCAAATAAGAAGTTTTCTAAATACGATACAGAAAAAAGTTGATTCGTAAAGAAGATCTCTCAATCCACTAAACGGATGGGTATGTCTATGCTTTCCTAGGTCTCCTTCCTCTCGACGCATTCATTCCACGATAATAATCCAAGCAAGCTACCTTGCCTTGTCATGTCCCCACCCAAATAAATAGGGGTATGGTCCACACGACTCGATGGTTAATTCAAAGTGTCCAATTGACCCAAGTCAAAATGGCTTGATTTCCCCCAGTCAAAGTCCCTTCCCTTTGCAGGCAGAAAGGCATATAATTAAGTTGTCCTTCACCCATAACTTCTATGCATATGAATGACTAAATCAAAAGGTTATGAATAAGGAAGATCAAGTATAAGGTGATTCAAGAAGAAGCCTGAATGCACGAAATGGGAAACGTTCTGTCACCAAGGGACTTATCAAGATGGATTCAACCTTGTCAAACTTTCAGATTATGGGGGGGATGTATGATCACCTCAACATAATTGTAACTTGAATTTGATATCCTCCAAAGGTCAGGGTTATAAAGAAGATCCCCATCTGAAACTGGCAGTAGGTTTGGAGGGTGGGATAAAAAGAATAGCAATTATTCAAAAGGTTTCGTTATCAAGAGCCCTACCGTAAAAAGGCACCCATAGTTGGTCAATCAACCCAAACTTTAGGTTCATGGCATGGATAACTCAGGACTAAGGGTTTATAAACCAAAAGAAAATGCTAGCAGGAGGTAATAAATAGCGATCAGGGAAACCAACTAATTTGCAACAGAGGGCTGCTAAAATATAGCGCGGATCTTGGACTTCGACTTCTAGCAACCAAAAGTTAGGATCGTAGAGAAAAATGAGGCTCCTAGAGTCAATACTGTGTCCCTGACCCCACAAAACCAAATTTTTCTAGGTCTAGAAGCATTGAACCTAGCTGACCTGGCCTCCTCTTGACACGTTCGGTGAGCAATAATTCTCCTATACCCATTCTAGCTTCAAGCCATAAGAATCCCAGCCAGCTACCTAGCAATTTCCCCATGCACATAAATAGGAATATGTTATGAACTCCCTCCCAAATGTGTAAATTGAAGTGGTTGAACCAACTCTAAATGGCTTTGTTCCCCCAATCCCCCAAGCAAGCATGATTCCTATATTTTATATATGTAATTACGCTATTTCAAAATTGATCAAATATGAGTAGCTGGTAAATTTACTATTGTGGCCTATAGTGAAAAGCTACACATCCATCCCTCCATCATCCATCTCCTTGTGGTCATCTATCATCAATCGAGAAGTCGTGTGATACCAATAATGATGTTGGCCTATTAAGCCTATTACCTGAGAGCTTATTTATAAGCTAACTAGTAAGATTCTTCCTTCAATTCAAAGTCATAGGTAAGGGATTTATCATCTTGACTTTCTCTATCCAATCTATTGATGTTCATGGCTGAAAGTAATGAGGACCAATGCCTAACCCTACTTTCAGGATCAATAATGTGGTGATCATAGAATTTTGGCAATTATAGAAAAAAGTGGGAAAGGTAAAGCCCGTTTTTCACTGATCCAAACCGCCCATTTCAGGCGATCCCTAAAGGTGTATATATCTATATCATTGGAACCGCTCTATTAATGTATAAAAGTTGGTGATATGAGCCAGCTGCGAAAGTCAATAGTCGACAACCGAAACTCTATCACTATTACTTATGAGCATATCAAACCTACTCTGCTATGGAAAAAGCATATCAACATTGTCCCCATAACTAATATTGGTCTTCATGTCCTTTATTCCTCACTCTAAATACAAGAATAAGGGTGAGGGCGAGCTTGTGAGAAGATAGAGGCAGGGAAAATAGCATTTTTAGTGCATAATTCTTGGGTCAGTGGGGAGCTATTATCCAAGAGTATGTCACCCGTGGGGGCAGGGAGTTATCTAAATAGTAGCTTAGAGTTTTCAAGGGATGGGGCTTTTTCCTCCTTGGCTTGGTAGGGCCGAAAGTGCTGCCATTAGGATCTTTCCCAATTGCTCGTATGCTTGGTGGACTAAGGCGTGTTATTCCCTTTCTGGTCTCAAGCAGCACCAATTTGGCAGATTTGGCAACAGTGGTTTTCTTCCTGCTGGCCAAGCTCTGGGCAGTCACTTCTTGGAGGTTTGTATCCCCAAAAAACATTTCCAAATTCTTCTCCAGTGGTAGCTAGGAACATAGGCCATTCCGACCTTTGCACCGAGTTACTTTTCTCCCGATTATTTGTCATTTGTTGGTGGCAGAAATACAATCCAAAATTGGAGCCCTTATTGTTCTTTCATCACCAATATAAATCCGCTGAAAAACTACAAAAGAAGGTACCACAACATTGTTTGGCCGGACCAAGACGATAGTTATATCTAGCCCCATTCCTCCAAGTAATTGTAGAAAAAGTGAATGAATTTCAATTACTTAATCTACAAGATGAAGTTTTATGAGCCAGAAGTATGCTACTAACATGGTAAGTATGTAACCGGTTCAGACTCTCTTACAACACAAGTTGTGGGCTCCTTTTAAGTGAGCGAGATCGTCATTGATCCAATTGATTCGCGTTTCATTTAGGATAAAAAAATCGCTTGAAGGTGAAGAATAATTCCATACCACCTCCCTATCTGAGGAATACTTTCCTTTACCTTCCTGAATGTAGACCCCCAACTCACTTTTGGAGTAAGTCTTAGCATGTTGTTGTGCCAAGACTTAGGTGCGATCCCCTTAGCACCCCACCCATTATCTTTCCCTAGGTGTTGTGGTTGGATATCCTACTACTACCGCCATATTCCCCATGAGGCATATCCTCGATGGAGCATGAAGATGGAGTTATGACTGCTATATAGAGACCCAAGAGCAATGGAACCTGCCGCCATAGAGACGATGAGACTAGGGAGGTTCAACTACTGAATAGGTGTTTGCACTATAATATCAGGTGAGGTGAGTTATGCCAATAGTGAGTTATTCATTGATGAGCCCTTGAGATATCCATACAATTGCCGGCGATACCGTGAACCAAGAGACCTAAGCCATTGTAGGTGAGACCTAGACCACAGAATGTCAGAAGGGAGCCAATCATAACTCTATGAACTCATATATATACGTTATACGTTCAATCACCTATCCCGATGGAGTGAGTTAGATGCGCACAGATACTTATTTTAGACAAGGCAGGAAAGCCTAGCATGGATGTCAAAACAGTGGTTGGCCGAAACGACACTACCTTTTATCTACATCTCTACATCAATAATAGATATGTGATATCACATAGAGACATCCTTGCCCTCCTTATGTCTTTAGAGCGCTATGTCCTCTCCATGAAAAGTACAACATTTCACCTTCCTCCTTCTCACTAGGATCGGTCATAGCTTAAGAGTAGAACTACTAGATAGAAAGTACTACTTCTCATTGATATACTATATTGCCACAGAGATGTTGACCTTCCTTATTTATTCCTCGTCCTAGGTGCCATGAAAAGAACTACCTGGTTTCCTACTATGCTCGGGCCCGTCTTATTACTATTTGATTAGGAAAGTGCATTTATCACCGATCAAGACCGATAAGAAGCATTGCATTGACACACTCCACAACATAATGACTTCCTGCCCTAAAGACCAGTTTGGGACTTAAATGTCTGCTTGCTTGCTTTACACTTGATCAACTAGTATATCAATGCCAATCTCATATATGGATGCTCAAAGAATGGTTCCATCATTTCAACATCTTCAAGTCGAAAATTTAGGATTGGGAAAGTGGCGTTTGACAATGCTTTTGGTTCAAAGTGGTTGGAAACAGTGAGCGTATGGATATGGTAAATTTAATACTGGTAAGGTGGCGTGTCAGTAGGCCCCACCTTTTCTCTATTCATCCTTGGCTCTACTTCTAAGGCTTCTATTTATTTTTCCTTGTTTCTCTTAGGTTAGGAATGGGCAGCATTCAAAGGCACATCTACATGAAGGAATGGCACTAATATGTTGACCAATTTCAGTCATCTTTATGAACTGAGTAGCTTATTCAATTATTATTGAGATATTTTGAGTTACTTGCTTGAGGTGGTGGATTATGGAACAGTTGGCTTGGCATACCTCTCATGTTATTATGTAATTACGCAAAAACATCTTTCTTATTCATTTGCCTGTTATAGAGGAGGGAATCACAAAACAAAAAAGTGAGACGTTCAGTAAAATTCACAAGGTTACATAGCTATCTTAAGCCCTAAAATTGCCCTAATTTGTGCTATTCGGGCATGGAATAGAAGCAACTACGGGATTTCCTTGGTGTGGAGGATAACCTTATCCGCTCCAGACATACGCAATGCTTTAGCCGGTAAACCAAAGTGTATACCATGACTTGGTTTTTTCCATCAATAACTGCATACCCTTATTATCATAGTAGGGGCCTGCCCTTAGGTCCAGGCCAGTCAAAAACTTAACAACGTGGTAGAGAAGATGAACGACATGTGACCCATTGTGACATACACGGGAAAGCTTAGCATAGCGGGATGTTATGGATTTTACTACTAGAAGACCATATTCTGCTGATTAACCGATTTCGGCTATGGGTTCTTTATGCCCAAGTAGATTGATTCATCCTACTTTGTAGCAAGAAGTTTATATTGCTCGACCAATGTTTGAAGGGAGAAGGGACAAGGTATCCCTCCATTGGAAATATGAGTGCCAACAATCGTGCTGAACAGCTAAAAGAGTTGGTAGGAACAAAGTGCTCATTTATCTAGAAAATAATTTGAGTTCACCATTCGGATGCCTATAAAGAGCCAGGTCTTGTTGTTCAGCTCTAAACCTCATATTAAGCGGGGGGGTTGGCCGAGTCTCTTGTCTACAAATTCAAAAATGAACCATTATTTAGGACGAGTGCTAACACCTAAAATTTAGGATATTTGAGTCAACAATGTTGGGGGGATATTCGAGTCCACCCCAACCCTAGTTATCAAGGGGAAGGGCTATTGGTCCAGTGCTTCTCAGATAGTTGGAAATCAGGGTACCTTTTTCCCTATACAACAGTTACTACAAAATTGATTGGGTGGGCTTATAAAAAGAAAAATAAATACCCCCTTATATTCTAATTAGTGTTTTCAATTGATAGACGTTGAACCTATGATTGATGTGTATCTCACTAGATTATTATATTCACCCTCAAGCAAATTAAGAAGGTCACTACAACGTCTCAATCGTATCTCCTCTCCTGGCGTGCTTCAGGAAGGAAAAGGCTTCCAAAAAAGGAAGTAGTCTTATGTTTTGGGGCCTATATGTTACAAGCCGGATGTTATCTCCTCTCCCTCCTGATTAGGGTTAAGCTTTACATTAAAGTGTTGGTTGAGTTTTTTCATTTATGTGATCATCGCTTTCCGCCCCAAAAGGCTTGAGAGAAGAAACCCAATCTAAATACTTGAATGCTTGTGCCATTATCATGGGAATGGGGTGGTGTGGAAATGCTTAGGAGATATGTCACAATTATATATCTATATATGTATATATATATATATATTATATATATATATAATATATATAATATTATATATATATATATATTATATAATATATATATATATATATATATATGTATATATATATTATGTTGTGTGTGTGTGATATATATACATAGGATATAAATCTATGTATATATTACATATCACATATTCATATATATACATTACATATATAGATAATATACACATATATACATACACACACACACAACACACCACAACACATATATATATATATATATAAAGAGGTGAAATCATTTTGATGGGGTCCAATTAGAGCTAATGATCGGAGCGATCCCACCGAGCTTTTATGTTGCTGATCGAAATAAAGGCTAAAATAATATTGGATTGAGATAGGAAAATCCCGGCACATTTTCATTTGTTTGTTTAAGAGATTGATTCGATCGAATGTCATTAGCTTTCATTCATTTTTTTAAGCGATCGATTCAAATGTTATTGGTTGGAATAATCCGTGCTAGGAACCTTGCATAAATATAGCCCCTAGCTATAGATTACTCTCTTTCCGTTGATCACTTCCTCTCCTAGGCTCTCTATCTCTCCTGGATCAATTTTTTATATAGTGGATCTTGCCTTGGATCGATTGGCCAACATTTATAGCCTTCCCTTGTATCGAATAGAAACTATTATACTGGGGAGGCATAATCCACACACCTCGCATGCCTTTTATGTCCATAGATTATATCCGGAGTGGAGTCGGACTTTGGGAAGTAGGCATGGCCCGGTTCGGTAGCTACTAAAGGCAGCTTAGGAGATCAAATTCGATCAATCCATTTCTCCCTCCATCCATGCAATCCGGGCATGTTTTGAAACATTTCCCCCACTACGCACCTCAGATCATTGGTAGACACACCATTGATGTACACCCCTCTGAACATTGACGTGAGAAAAATTGGCAGGAGATACCCAACAATAATAGACACCCAACAATCAAGCTTACGATCCTCCCTTCTTGGCTTAGGTGGCTCTAGTTCTGGCTCAATAGGCTATGGCTCCCACTACTCATATGGTTATTCATAAGGTCGCACATTTACCAAAGTGAGAAACCAAGGGACCTAAACACTAAGTGGGGATTGACCTGACTCCCTAAACGACAAGTGCAAGTGGGGGTTGGGTTCAGCGAACCAACAAAAGCAAGCAAGGGGTGGTACAATGATCAAAGATTCAAAGAGTAACTAAATGGTTTCATTTATGAGTAGCATAGTGGGTTGAGGGAATAGGGGGCCAGGTTCACAGAGGAAAATCTCCCATCCAGGTAAGGCCAGGTTAATAGAGAGGAATTTACCACCACTTAAAGGAAGGAAGGAAGCCCAGATTCAAGACAGTTCATAGGCGTGGATAAGGGCGAGGGAGGTCTATGCTCGAAACCTGTTGAGGGTAATGAAGTATATAAAGAAAACGAAAATCCAGGTCCATTAAGTTTCTTCGGCATAATGGACAATTGGATGCAATCCATGCCAAACATGAACTCTGGTGGCACCTGTGACCGCATGGAAAGTGACGTCCCACACTCCGTGGCAGAAAATTTTCAAATTACAACTCCGCCAAAAAAATCTTATTGGTATTCTCCTCATAAACGTTATGCGAGGTAGCTGGAACGTGACGACAAACTCGTGGTGTAACCACCTGAATGATGGAAGTTGCTCAGGAAAACGTTCACATCGTTCGGCCAATTCTGTTATTCTTGGCTCTAACTCCACCTGCATTTCCTCGGAGGGTAAACTGTAAAAAGAAACTAGTCGTTCGGTAAGTCGACGTATTCTCACATTTACTCGCTGACTTTGTGCTCTTCTGTCTTCAGATAGAAGATTAAGACCGTGCCATCGTTCTTCAAGCTCCGCCATTTCTCTTATAATCTCCCCTATTTCAGCTCTTAATTCTATATATCGCCTTACTACGTCCCCTCCTCTTTCTTGTGGTTGTCCTTCCATTTCTAAACTCGCAAAGATTCAACGAATGGTTGCTTTCTTTCTGTGCCGAATTCTGACTAGCCCACTGAAACTATGAAAATCGATGACCGAGGAGTGCCTTTGGCCCTTTGCATACATTAATAGTAGTAGTGGTGGTAATGTATTTAAAACGTGTGCGTGTGTCGGCCAGCTTTCGTCCGTAATTATGTATAATTTGTAAAAAATTATCCATAATTTTGAGAAAACTATTTCAAATGTTTTTAGCCGATACCTTAAGTATGGTAGAAATTAAATATATAGAGAAGAAGGTAAAATTTTCACTATTTAGGAAAGAAATAAACTCAAAAAAAAATTGGTACTCAGAAAAAGTAAGTTGATTTAAATAAGAAGAAATAATAAATAATATGGTTAAATTTAAAATAAATTAATAATGGTTTAATAATATGATTATATCGTGTTTGTTAATTTAGTATATTTGTGGTGGTGAGGAGAAATGATTGGGATTTTTCTCATCCATTCAATTTATAGAAGTGGTAGGGTGAATTTTGATGTAATGGTTATATTCTTGTTGTTGAAAATGAATACTTTGTTGAGGAGAGAACACATATATTCCTTATTTAGAATGTAATGATATTTTCCATATATATATATATATATATATGATTGTGTCAATTGGGTTATAGAGGAAGGTTAGGAAGAACGAATGGAAACTTCCCACCCAAACCAATAGGGTAAGGCGTGTCAGAGAACAAGAGGAAGAGAAAAGGAAGAGGGGGAAGGGAAATGTAGAGAACACTAAAGGAAATAAATGGAGAGAAGAAGTCTCTTAGGCAAAGAGACAAGGATTAGGAATGTAATAGAGAGAAAAAGAGGCAAAGAGACAAATATTAGGAATGTCTAATATGGTGATGGAAGTGATGAAAGACCAACTTCCAATGTGTATAGTCATATTCCATTTGAAGAACTTGAAATAGTAAGTCTTAGGCATGATCTCCTTAGCACCCCACCCACTAGCTTTCCCTCCACCCCACCCATTGTCAATTCTTATAAAAGTACATATGTACGGCGTGGACCAAACTACAATTAACGACTTTTGTTTTCCCATCAAACTGGGGCTAAAAGGATGTTGGAAAACGACAGTGACAACCCTCGAGGGACCAAATACTCTTCCAAAAGGTGTTAAGTAACCTGGAATGCTTATTAGAAATGATTTTCATGGGTAGGCAAAAATGTGGCATGACAAGGGTGAAAACCAACTCAGTGGTCTGTGAGGCAGAAGTGGTTATCTTGGAGAAGCAACAAACAAAAACTCAAATGGCATTATGTTTGCGCAAGGTCATAGGAAGTCCATATCGATAGATTCCCAAGGGAAAAATGGGATGGGTAAGGGCTAGTATAGACCATGTTTTCAGTTAGAGGGCCTACTTTGGTTGTACAATGAACAAGCCCACACATACTTATCGACCTGGCATTGCATAGCTAGCTAGAATAAGTGGCACTACAGATCCTAAAGAGCCAAAATGGGCCCCATAAGAGGAGGAGTGGGCCTCATGAACGAGAAGCAAGGGGTCATCTGTCTGGGCACACACAATGGGTTAATCCTATATAACCAACCGTCCTAGATGGTGTAGTCCAAAAAAGGAGTTTGATTTACCTCTGTAGGTTGTTGTAAAGCATTTCAGATAGGTACAAAATGCAGATCAGAGGAATAAAGATATTTCCAACTGTCATAATTGGCGCAAAAAACTTCTAGCAATTGCAAAACCAGAACAGGAGGGCATCTCAAAAGGTCTACCATTGGATTAGTTATACCACACTTATACTTAATCAGTAGATGGAATTTTTGAATATGTGTGGTCCATTTAAGGTGGGAATTAATGAAAATAAGCAGATGATGGTCTATATGCAAGAGAATTTCCTTGCCTAAGATGTAATGGTGTCATTGGTTCAAAGCCTATGCTAGACTGTAGAATTCCTTTTCATAGGTGCTATAGTTGATCTTTTCCTGAGAGAAAGTATCAGAGCGATGTGCCACTGGATGTCTTCCCTGTTTAAGCATAGCTCCAATTACGTATTGGAAAGTGTAAGTTTCAATATCAAAAGGCTAGTTCAAATCTGGAAGTTTTTGGATAGGTGCGGAATAAAAAGCTTGTTTGAGGCAAGTAAACTAAATCATTGTAATAGCAATCCACACAAACAGGGAGTGATTAGCAACTTGATGCAGAGGTTGAGCTAGCTGAGAAAAGTTATGAATGAACTTCCGAAAAATATTGATACCACCCAAGAAGTTATTTTGATTGGATGCGATGGCTAGGGGATGCTAGCTAGCCAAGTCTTGGTTAAATCAGGGCGGACACCTTCTTGATTAACTATGAATCCCAAATACTACATTGATGTTTGGCCGAAGAATGACTTACGTTGCTTAACCTGCAGTTTATGTTGGTGCAACAGCTCCAAGAATGAATAAACATGTTGTATGTTGTTCTCCCAAGTGTTGTTCAAGACTAGAATTGCATCCAGATAGGTGATAACAAAACTCCTAATATGTGGTATGAAAAAATCATTGATAAGCCGCATAAACGTTGCAGGGGCATTAGTGAGAGCAAATGGCATCACTAGTCGTTCATAGATCCTGAACTTGGTCTTCAGAGTTGTTTTCCAAGTGTGAGAAGCATCCATATGAACTTGATGGTAGACAACAATCACATCCATCTTGGTAAAGAAGTGAGCCCCATGCAAGTGGTCTATAAGATCCTCTATCCAAGGCAAAGAGTATCGGTTTTTTACAGTGGCTTTGTTGAGGGCCTAGTAGTTAGTCACAAGCCACCATTTATTGATCTACTTCTACTTCTTTAGAATGTTGGAGGCATGAGAGGCACAAAGAGACAATTGTGGCTCGTTATGGCCCAACCACAATAGCTCCTTGAGTTGGTGTTCAATCCCCTTAGCCTCACGAGGAGGAAGGTGATATGAGGGGGCATTGGGTGAAGATGCTCCAAGGATGAGATCAATGGTATGTTCAATGGGACAAGGAGGAGGGAGGCCTATGGGAGGCTCAAGGACATTAGTGAACTCAAAGAGTAAAGGGGCCATGTCCTATGGAACTGGGTGGGTAGTATTATCAGGTTCGATAAGCCACACCAGACTTAGGGAGATGCATTTGTTAAGAATTACTTGGTGAATGGCCTCATTTTCTTAAAGGAGAGTATGAGTCTTTAGCGCAGAAGAGGTGAGGAAGCATGTCTGGCCATCTTACTGAAGGTGATATTGATTAGTGCATGTGTGATAGATATCTTGGCATTGAGTTTGATAGGGAATTCCATGTAGAAGGTCAACACAATCAAGAGGAGGCACATCGCAGACCATGGTATCACGAAAGGGACCAATAGTGAAATAGATGACACAATGTTGGGACAACATGATGCAAGGGCCATCCTTATGGACCCATCCCAGTTGATAAGGCATTAGGTGACAGGTGGTGGGGAGATCAAGGTGTTGCCCCAGGTCTTGAGTGATAAGATTCTACTGAATCCCATTTTCTAGAATCCACATAACAAGAATGTGTTTCATTTTACAATTGTGAGTAAATAGTGGGGGTCGTGGAGGTCACATCATCATCAGTAGTCATGAGGAGCAGGCAAGAGTCGGGGGCTATATTATTATTGAATGAAAATACTTTAAAAGGTGAGGGAGCACTAGTGGAGGCCTCAAGAGTATAAGCAAAGAGTGCTTTAGTAGGATGTTGACTCTTGAGTGGCTGACACTTAACATAAGTGTGAAAATGCGAATGGTGGAAGGTACACCAAAGTCAATATTTGGGAGAGGTGGGTGACACGGGGTTGGAAGAGGAAGAAGGAATAGGGTAGGATTGAGGAGATCAAAGTGGGGGAGACACTTTGCGCTCAACAACAAGAGACTGTAGAAAGGAATTGTCCAATGTGGTATTGTAAAAGGGCTCAAGTTCTCTTGAAACATAATTAATAGGCCATAATGAAATTTGGGTATAAGTACCCCTTCTAGATCATAGATGTGGAGTTGGATATGGGGCTTGAAAAAGAGTTCGATGTAATTCTACATTGACTGACCATTCTGTTGTTGAATCTGCAACAATCTAGACATCAAGTTTTGTCAATGCCCCAACAGATAAAAGTGGTTTCGCAAGGCCTGGCGGAATTGTCCCACGTATGGAGAGGATGGGAGGCAGAGGTCAAGGAATAAATGGATTGCAAATCCACCACCAGATCGGGCAACTCCAACTCAGCATCTCAACTAGTCTAAGCAATGGCTTCAAGATGAAGGCTGGCAATCTAGAGCTTAGCTTCCTCATCCAGATCTGGAGTTGTCTTGAAGTAGGTAGAGAGACTGGGTATCCTTGAATTAACCATTTCCGCATTCATCTGACCTACAAACTTCAACACCTAGAAATGATTGTCTAGTTGGATGGGATCAGGAGTGTGCCTCTATTGTAGGCACATAAGTTCATTTCACGTTATGGCTAGATCTTGGATTGAACTAGATGAAACATAATTAGAATCCTCAGGGGTCGCTTCTTGTTTGGGAGGCATACTGAAGGTGTAGAGAAACCCTGGGATAAGACTGAAGCATTCAGAGACCTTACTTAGTCAATTGATCGAAGGGTGATTGGTCGGGGGGGCTGGTTGGTTTCTTCTAAGGAAAAAACAAAGTGCTTAACGATGACTTTAGATATTGCTTGTTTGCCTACAGCTTGGGATAAGGTAGAAAGGGCTTAGCAAGATGCACGATTAGTAATGTACAATCTGGCTATTGGGGGCATTAGAGTGAATTGCCTCCTATAGATTGATATAGATAGGTTTGACTTGCAGAGGTTTTATCCTCGATGGTCCACCCCCTAAAAGAGCGCTTATAAAGTGACTCTTTCTTCAAAAGTAAGGCCATTTATCCAAGCCATTATTTATATGTAATTATTCCCATCTCTCATTTCCCATATGTAATCTCCATACCATACTTGCACAAGAGGGGAGTGCTCGCGTGTGACCCTTTGATTCAATTATAGTGGTCATTTTTTCCAATCATTCTTCAATAGATATCTATATGCCATTATGATTTTCCCATTCTACCATACTTACTAGTAGCATTATAGAAGGTTGAAAGCTATGCAGCGTAGTTGTATACTTGCATCGATGACCTACCTCTACAAAGTCTTTCAGGTGACACTAATCGAGACACCCAAATAAGTAAGGTTATCCTAAAGTTACTTATTTAGTGAGGGGCCTTTACACAAAAAGGATTGAACATAATTCGTGTTCAGAATTTTTTAGGCAACTACGGTCGATCTAGACCCTGGATAGTTTAGGGATAACCTTCGCTTCGCTATGCTAAAGAAATTGTATAACTATAGATCGTAGTTGCAAGTCCTTACGTCGATTTTGTTTGTAGTCCTACTCATTATAGTCATCTTGGAACAAATAGCATATTATCGTAATACGTCCTGTCTCAGGCTGGGTGGAAATAGATAAATAGGTCATAAGAAATATGGTCTATAGTGTGCTTCACCTCCTAACTTACTTTCATTTATGAAAGTAAGGTATAACCTTCTACGTTCAGTTTTTGGCTGCGTGGCTGCCTGCTTAAGGACCAAGGGATAGCTTAAAGGAACCTGCCCGTCCCTGTCAAGATTGAATGATCAGCCCGTCAAGCTTAAGAAAAGAGATGTAACCCTGACAACTAGCTATTAACTATAGAAGCACCACCATTCACGACGACTAGCTATAGAGGAGAATAGTATTCATTCACTGACGATAATAGGAAAGGTCTTCATTCATATTCATAATGGAAGGATTATTTATTGAAAGGTATTCCTCTCCCGCTATGATAGAACGAGCGACTTCATACTATCAAATTTCATAAACAAATAGTAAACTCCTTTAGAGTCTATTATAGTAGTATTAACAAGTAGAGTCATTTTGATGATGTTAAGTCCTCATTCTTTATGGGTTGGGCTTTGTCCTCACCTTAGGTCCAAATACGATAATAGGGTGAGCCACATATTTAAAGAATCGCATGTGGTATGGGTAAAAGTATAGGGCCACACTCTTAGAATCGTGTATAGATAGAGGTAGAGGGCTACACTCGACTAACCATCAGCAGTGAACGAAGGGAGGGGCAGTGCACGGCTCACCAAAAAATGGGGGAACGAACCGCTTTACCCATGCCTTCCTTTATGGGTAGGTTGATCGATCACTGTACTTCCAAAATCCATCTACTGGGTTGAGTCTTCCTCTCGAATGCTCTTTTTGGGAGGATTGAAAAAGATTAATGGGATAATGAAACCACCTATCTATTTAGGGGTGTGGGTGCTTTGGAGTGATTCCAATCGGGGGAAGATCCCATTTTCCACACATAACTGTGGCATTCTAGGAATTGGTTCCACCCAAACACCCTAGTATTTGCTTCTATCATAAAATACAAGAATGGTTGGCACCATGGCACGTACACGAACCCCCTCAGTCTCGATGGTTCGGTCAACCCTCCTGACTGGCTGCTTACTTGCACTAAGAGATGTTGAACACACGAAACATTTCTAAAGGAATAACACAAAACAAAACCTCAGCTTCCTTTCACCACATACTTATCCTCTAAATGCCTGATTCATTCCGTTACGAATTGTCTCTGTGCTCGCTATAGTAATAGCACATGGATGGTTTGACCAAGGCCATACAGAGCTTTTCACCTTCCTCCAGTTTGGGACCACCACTCACTCTATTGGACACGGAAACCACCCGACCTTCTTGAAGGGACTATCTATGGAAGAAGGTCTCTGCATGCATGAAATATCCATGATTTCCTTCTATTGCTGTCTTACTCATCACTGGATGAGCTTAGTATCATAACTACTTCCTTCTTGAGTAGTAGGACATTCACTTTAGTAATAGAAACAGATCCAGCAATTGAACTCGTTCCCTTCTGTATCAAGGAAATCACCATACCAATAGTCACTAGAGAAAAAGGTTGATGTTGAATTGTATATAATATCTTCGTAAGTAAGTACTTCTTTATACTCCCTAATTTTTTAAAAAAGTAAAGGAAGGGTAGGGCTTGTGACATATTTGTTTCCCAAGCTAGGATAATATAGTGGGATAAGATAGAGAGAATGTTTCTTTTTCTTAGACAAGACTAGCAGGAGAGATAATGGACTTGATGCCAGAGGTTGTGAGAATTATGGACTAGCGCTAAAATTCATAAGGTGGGTGGGAGTAGAGTAGAGAGAAAATAATAAGAAAATGGGTTTTTAGGTCAATACCCTATCGAAACCATCCTATTATATATGATGTTGGGTCCCTATAATACTAGTGATTACCCCATTACTGTTG
>APFE031042273.1:0-26810 GCA_000404065.3 Pinus taeda
CCTGCAATACCCCTTAATTCAACTTCTTTTCCTTCCGTAGAAAATTTCATGAAAATTTCTTGAAAATTAAAAGCTATTGTACCAGGGATTGTAGCCATTGGACTCCTAGTACAACATCAGCACCTCCCATTGGAATGGAAAGCATTGGGCTAGTCAATACATATTCTCCCATGGATAGCTTGATATTATGGCACTTTCCAGAGCATTTTATTGTTCCTCCATTTTCAACCATCACTTGACACTCTGGTGCTGGATATAGGAAGCAATTCAATTCTTTTGCTACCTTAAATGAATAAATTGTAAGTACTTCACCGGAATCAATCACCATATTACCTTCTTCTTGATTTGTCCTTCTATCTTGATGTTTAGGAGTGGTATTTCACTCCAATGCATTACAAGTATGGTCAGATTCATATTTCTTTAGGCTTTGTTCTTGGAGTATTCCTTCTTCTTTTGACATTTCTGCTCCTTTTCTTCTTCCTTCTTCACCAAGTTATGTAGGAATTAATTTCTTCTTCAGCAACACGTTATGAAACTTTAATGTATTTGCGTGTATACAACTGTACAAGCCTTTTGCTCTTTTTCAATGTCTGTCAACCTTTATAGGTTGTGTATACTAGCCAACCATTCGTCTTTATAAGATGTGTTATGCTCTGGTTGCCCATAATTCTTTCCATTTTCTCTAAACCTAGATCCTCTCAATATCGGGTCCAAAGGACAAATTCATGTGATATTATCTTTAATACCACTTTGACACATTAATTCCTTATGCTCTTCTGTTGAATTTATCTTTTACCCTTATGTTCATTTTTGGATCCTGCATGTGCTCCATTATGACCTTTTGTTTAAGACTTATCAATTGGCTAAAAAAAGTGTTTCCTTTTGTTCCTCGAATGTGCTATCAATTTTCTTCCGTAAAAATTGCCCAAGTGATAAATTGTTTACGAGAGCAAAGCCATTGATACCATACAAATTGATTTGGTTCCAAATATAAAGTTGCCATACGTACCTTTTGTGTGTTTTGCACCTTATTGAGATCGAAAAATTGCTCCATCTGTAATATCCATGTTGCGGGATCCTTGCCATCAAACTTCCTCATATCGATTTTTGGAATATGGTGGGTCTTCTGTCCAACATTAGAGTCTATGGAATCATGATTAACTTTTCTTTTGTTCTCATCATGAGTTTCGTTTACTACCCTTTCAACCTTAGTGACCCTTTCTTGTAGCAACTTATTCATATTTATCTTCAATTCTTCCATGTTTGTTTTCAAATCTATCTCCAAATCATCCATCTTAGCTTCCACGTCATTCATCTTAGCTTCTACACCTTTCTTTAAACAATCCATCTTAGCTTCTATTCCTTTTTGTGCAAGTGACACTTGTTGCACTTGGTCTCGTAATTTTGATATATCATGTTGCATTTCTTCCTCTTCTTCATGAGTCATCCTAGAGCTTTCAGGTCGCCTGCTAGGTGTTTCCATTTTCTTTCTTCGGGGCATAAATTACTGATAATAATGCTTCACTATGCCCTTTGAATTCCTTCAAAATAAATTTTCAAACCAAGCTTAAGAAAACATTTTAAAAAATACACACACCATTTTTCACTTTGTAGGAGATCGATATTTCCTCTGATGTATCTCTGTAATTTTGGATCATCCAGTTCTAAAATTGTGATCTGTGGTAGCCCTCTATGTTCTCTTTCCAATGCCACCAGTCTGACCCCAATTGGATTCTCCAATGAAGAGTTATGCCAAATCTCCCACAATGACCTGATTATAGACTAATTCAGTAGAGCGAACTTGTACGACGTTCCACGAGTCACTGTTTCAACCTCTGGCTCTGAAAAATATATAGAAGAAACTACAGTCTATCCTCTTTCTGGACCTTTTTATGAAATTTCAATCCAATGCTCAGAGAAAACGTTATGATGATTTTTCCCAGGTCACCTGTTTGGAATGTAATTCAGGAGTCTGGAAAAATACCAACTTCCTCAGATCATATCTCCGCAATTATAGCGCAAAATGCTTTGAAATTCAGACCCAAGATTTAGCGCGATGTATTCCCAAATGGGTTTTTTTTTCAACTTCTGAAACGTCACAGAAACAAAATGCCACGATGACCTATTTGGAGCAGTGAAACCCTAGAATCCAAAGCTTTGATACCAAATGTTATGAAACCAGCTCAAGAAAAGTTAGAAAAATAGATCAACGCCTTAGAATTTAGCCTCTTCGAGGGGCCAACCTCCTTTATATTACATAAATGAACAATTATTGGATGATACAAATGAAAAGACCTCCTTTCTATATATAGGAGTCTAAGGGGTCATAACATAATCAGAGCCTACATAACAATAATAATGTAAGGGCACAATAATAACAATAGTGGGCTTCTATGGGGCACAATAGTAACAATATGTGCACAATAGGGGCACAACAATATTAATAAGGGGTACAACTACAATAGTAATGGGGTAATCACTAGTATTATGGGGACCCAACAGACTGGCAATATGATCTTGTCAATGGTGGAGATGGTATCATTCAATCATACAAAAAATTAGATAAATTTGATGTAATATGGATCAAATTCCATGATCCAAGTGTTGAACGATGACAAGCACAAACATTTTATTTTCTATATAGCCAACAAATTTGTAAATATTGGAAGCCCGTATTGTGCATAACAAATCCAGTTTTCCTATTAGCAAAATTAGGGAATTTGAAAATCAGAAAACAATTTTGAGACCAACTAGCATGTGCACCTACAATATAAAGGTCATAAGGCTTAACACTAGACACTTTTTCATTTGATCCTTGAGGGATACGATGACATGGATTAGTATATAAAACTTTGTCTCATGTAAGAAACATATATTTTTTGTATTTTCTTAGTCCACTTAAGAAAGAAAAATTCAAAATTAAACACAAAATTGATCTTAAAATGGAATTCCTACTAAAAAATGCAAAGTGGGAACTAGACTATGATCATATATTCATTGAAACAAATTAATATACTTGAATTCTTTCTCTAAATACCTGCTCACAAAAAGAGAATAAACGCCTTAGATTTCAACATCTTCGAGGGGGCAACCTTCCTTACATTACACAAATGGACAATTCTTGGATGATGTCAAAGTCATAACCCAACATATCTGTGACCCATTTTTTCTGTTCTTCTAAAGGTAATATTTATTCTAAAAAGTATTTAAGACTATCATGATCCATTTTTACCTTGAAGTGTCTTCCCATTGGGTAAGGTCACCGTTTCTTAGGTGCATGTAGTATTGCCAACATTTCCTTCTCATAAATAGCTTGCTTGAGATGTAGCCATAAAAATACAAAATCACCTACATCAAAAATTTTTCACCGTGATGTTGATCTACCTATTGTTTCATTTGATTCTGCACCAAAGTGGCATTATACTTTAAAAGTTGGAGAACTTGTTGTTGATGCTCGATATGATATTTCACTGCTTGAACCTTTTTCTTCTTGATATGTCCTTCTATCTTGAGAGCTTGAGTGGTAATTTCTTCTAATGCTTTACAATATATGGTCGGATTCATTTCTTTATGCTCTATGTGATCTTTCACTTCTTGAACATTTTTCTTCTTGATATGTCCTTCTATATTGATAGTTTGAGGAGTGGTAATTCTGACCAATGCATTACAAGATATGGTTGGATTCATTTCTTCTCTTTTGATGTGATCTTTCACATCTTTAACCATTTTCTTCTTGATATGTCCTTCTATCTTGAGAGTTTGAGGAGTGGTAATTCTTGCCAATGCTTTACAAGATATGGTCAGATTCATTTATTCTTTCTCTGGGGTTGGGTCCTGGTGTATATCCTCTTCTTTATAGGTCAAACCAGATTAACACAATACATAGAACATCAATATCTTCAATGCAATGAAAATAACCATCACACATATGACCAATCCAAATTACGACATCAATATCTCAATCAAATAACTCTAATAATCAAGTTAATAGCATATAACAACAATAAGCTATATATCATGCTCACCAACATCATAAAACTGAATCGTCAAGCTAAATGTCATATAACAATCAACAAATTAACCTATAACATAGTCATCAACAACATATAGCATAATCATTGGGTTATCTAATATAAAACAACAATATCAATGCATACAACTACAGGTTACTATCATTCTTGACTATTCGACACATGTGCATATAACTACACTAATGAACCAACATCTATCATGAATGCAACCATAACATCAAATACATGTTCATAAAACTAATATATATAATGCTAATGCAGATAATAATTATTAACATACATACCTGCATGTGAAACATACACTACCTATATGATGATCTACTCTTATCCCAAAGTCTAATGGTGCAACTTCATTATGATCATCTGCATCTCCTGCTCTATCTCACCCAACATATTAGAACCATAACATCCAATAGAACTATGATGACCTAAATTACATACAATGACTTCACAGGGTATATTTTACCTACTATACATGCATAATCACAACAAAGAACATACACACATAGAAACTGCATATACACACATAAAAAATGTGTACCAAACCATATACACATCATTCCAGCTAGAGTCCAGTCATCAATGCATGACCATATCAGCTACACAAACCATGACCTCATGCATGAAGATAACCATTACTCCATTGTACACATTTCCACATGCAAACATAAACATGCATAAGCAATGCACAATCAACTAAACATATGCATAAACACATGTAGTCAAGCATAAGTGAACAATTCTTGTAATCAACCTACAAGACTGATGCATGTAATCCAGAATATTAAAAAATGTAGCCTAACATAAGAGGATGTAAGTACGTGACATGAATTCGACATGTAAGAGACATATAATCCATACACAAATAGTCACATACTCATGACCAACACATTTCAGAAAATCAACATCAAATTCTCCATGGCAACCATACTACGACCATAATAAATCATCAAGCCAACGGAAAAAGCACATGAAATGAAAGTGTAAGAGACACACATGCAACTTACATGAATGCATGACCAACACCTTCAAGCCATCCAGTCCGAGAGTTGAGCCATGCTCTGATACCACTCTGTAAAACCCTCCTCCCACATCCACCGAAACAACCGACCAACCAGGGTAAACATGTGACGAGAAGCCACTACGATAATATTCAACCTCCTTGGTGACTTTAAGGAAATGTATTCGATGGAACATCACATACAGTCATCTAACTTCATTCAAATAACCTTCAGGGGACAAGTTAGCCACTCAGATTGCCTATCCTTGGGTCCCACTGTTGTTGGAGAGACTTAAGGGCAAGGTAATGCTCCCTAGACACTACCCAGGTGAGTTAGTTTCAGGACTAATTCTCCCCAAACACTGCTAAGGTGTTTTATAATGCTTCCCAAACACTGCCCAACTGAGTTAGTCTCAGCAATAATGCTAGCATTTCAAGATTTGAGCTACCTTTTTCGGCCCAGAGCTTGGGACACTATTTAGAATGGAATGATCACTTAGAATGAGTAAGGATACAAGGAAAAAATGATGCAAAATCAATAATATGAATAAGATCATCACCAGACACCTGCTAGCCATGATGGGCATTTCGCCAAACATATCATCAACATGTAACCTACCTGTGTAAATAACAGAATTAAGTGTAGGGATCTCATACTTATTTGAGAATCGCTACGAACCATTGTTCCCTCATTCCATTTGCTGCATTATCCTCCATTAACTCATAACACATTATCCATTAATATTAAAGTAAAAACATGCTGAGAGCCTTACATAGCTGTTGTCATGAAATGTGCATATAACCAGCATAATAGGAACATAAATATAATAAACATAGTAGTCATCAAATCCATAAATACATCAATAGCTCTACACATGAAAATCGAGGGAATGGATTTCACATTAATGAATGAAATGAACCAACCATAGATGGGACTACCACGTTCCACCCGACCATAGAATGACCAAGCCAAATATCTCTTCAACCATTCACCCTTGTGCCATATTCTAAGCATGAATGTGAGATATCATAGAACACATCAATCAAAACTCATCCAGGGCTTCCAGAGGCCATCCACCTTAACCCACCAAATAGTGATTCCACCTCATGGTTGGACATCACCAAAACCATTATCAGATTAGTCTCCATCCAAGCCTTCCATGGCTTCTAGAATGTTTGTCCAACAAAGGCTTCCCGAAATAGTAACTCAACCCACAAATTATACATGGATTCTAGAGCGTTTGTCCAACCAATGCTTCCAAGACTAGTAACTCAACCCACCAAGGGATTCTAGAGAGCTTTTCCAACCAGGGCTTCCAAGACTACTAACTCAACCCAAGCTATGGAGACATGAGAACCAACCAAAACAAAGCAATGAAAGCAAACCCACAATCACCATGGCTATCCAGGAAATGGAAAGGCTAGGAAATCCACTGTCAATCTTGGCTATCCTCCATGAAAATGATAGATCATAACCAAGAAACGACGTGCATGTGCCATGCATGCCAAAACTAGTGAAGAAATCATACATGCAACTCGATACCTATAAGAAAATTTGATGTAGCTGCTAATTTCGATGCCTTCTTGCACCTTTCCTACTTTTCCTTTGTCTTCTTGCTCTAAGAATCCAAGTATGCCACACCCACCAAGAGTGCTCCAAGAAAAATCTATGTATCCAAGAGTATGAGAGAGATATAATAATGAGAGAGCTCCAAAATTGAACTAGCAAAAGGTTAACATTGAAAAAAATAAGTTTGCCAACTAATCCTCATAAGCCTTTTCATTAATGAGGCCTCTATTTTCTTCATTTTCCATTATTTTCCTTCAATTTCCTCCTCGCATGCAACTTGTGACCTTTCACCTTCCTTTTCTCCTAATTTCCATTATTTTCATAAATAATTGTGCCGAAATACCATTATTCCTCTTTAATGCCTTAGCCATTACCTTTACCAATTTACTTAACCATAAACAAACAAATTAACACCCACTAGGATGTCCTGCCCACCATTTAGCTTGAAGTACATGTCCCATCATCCATGGCATCTATATATTTTTACATGGAATTTTCACTAGGGCTATTATAACTTTCTAGTGGAAAACAAACAAACCTTGACCTTTTCCTGGAATAGGGGGAGAGAGATTTGATGCTACATACCTAGCTTCTAGATTTTCAATTGTAGATGATTTGTGATGATGCTATATGTTTAAATATTAAATGTCATTGAGTTTTGGTTGTCCACTTTTGAGTCCTTGATTGGAAATCTATCAAGGTTCAGGATTAAGTATCAACTTTGATGTATCATTTTTTATTTGGCATCCCCTACATCATATGTATGGATGCTTTTTCCATATTCATGTGCTGGTATGTTTATTTGAGATTGTTGGTTTATATGTTACAAAAATCTAAAAAAAAAATATTTTGCATTTTGTTTTCCATAAATTGTTGAATTTTGCTAAATTTTTCACCAATGTTGCTGAGAAGATGTATTCTATAACCTCGCCAATTTTCACTAGTGCCAATTTTTCACAATGATCCTAATAGTTCCTTGCCAAATGACTAGTGTTTCATAGATAATTCTTAGATAGTTATCTACGAGCTTTTCAGTAAGAATCACATGATAATCTAGAATAAGCATTTAATGATTATCAGAGAACAAGAGGATCATTATCATAAAAAATTTCATTAACTCAATAGGTTGTTATCATATAGCTAGAATTCCTAAAAAAAAATTCATGAACAAGTTGCAGTGTATTGGTTTGAGCTACAAAAATCACTGTATGACCTATTGGCTAGAAAATTCACATAGATTTTGCAAAAGCCTTATGGGAAGCACCAAAATATGCCATAAATTGTGCTACGCGTAGTAAAGGAATCAAAGGTTTTGTAAATTATGTTAAGAAATAGTATCGGTCTTATAGGCATAAGCTAGTCTTCATGTTTTGAAAATTTATATGAAGGTTTTAGTCTCTTTCTACTTATTGCTAGAGAGTAATCTCTTATTGCTATAGTAAGGGAATGACTCTATAAAGATCATTCAAAATCATCAATTTTCTCCTGATCAAGTATCAATTGTATGGTGGAGAAAGTGGCAGCTAAATATAGGAGGAATTCTTAATCATCTTGCTTCTCAGATTGCTACATTTGATCAAATTGAAAATGAAAATTGTCGAAGTTGATGGTCTTCTTTCTCGGGAGGTTTAACTCAACATGCATAATTTTTAAGAGATATGAGAAGATTTGATTTCACCCTTGAAAATAGGTCTGCACAAGTGAAGAATGTCATTAGGTAGATGGTAGTCATTTCAAATTTCACTCTACGAGAACCTTTTTTGCATTGTTTTTTTATTTTGACACCTTGGATGAGGCTAGGCATGTTGAGGAAGTCATGTAGTTCATTAAATCAACATTGAGTATCACACACTCTATTTTGTTTTGATAGGTGATTTAGCCTTTCTACATTAGCATATATCCATATTAACCCTACAATTATCCAGCATTGTGAAGGATCAAATCCATCAAGGTGTGAATCTTTTTGAGAGTGCAAAAATATGAGAATTCCACCCAAAAAAAATTAATTCAAATCCCTTTCTGCAATTGATAGATGCAGGGTTAAGATAAATGCATTCTGGTTTTCTTTCAAGTTTTCTTTTTTATTAATTTTTCA
This sequence comes from Pinus taeda, assembly GCA_000404065.3. NCBI lineage: Eukaryota > Viridiplantae > Streptophyta > Pinopsida > Pinales > Pinaceae > Pinus > Pinus taeda. The sequence continues at coordinate 8,697 of APFE031042273.1, forward strand.
GATTCTCTTTGACAGTAGAGATCGGAGGCCAAATTTTAGTCAATTTTAATTGATATGCATGACACATGTGACACATGTCCCCACACTGGGTTTTAGAATGTGCTTCTCAACACAAACATGCGACCGAAAGGGAAAGGATAACACTTCATGGAATATGGTTATGGTTTCTATTGCAAATTCTTTAGTAATATGTAGGTTGTCAGACCTCCTTATTTAATTTCCCATACAAAACGTGAAAATATAATAGTGCTATGAGTAAACCATTTTTTTTCTTTTTTCTTTGTACCATCCCTTTTGTGTCATACATAATGAATATATATATTTTTTTAATTTAATTATCATCTTATGACTAAAGGTAGCCACACATTTCAATGCTATGTTTTTCTTTCCATAGTTATCGAGGTACAACATAGAGTGATTTATGTGCTTCTCTTTCAACAATGGTATGAATTATGTATCCTAACACTACCCTTACAATAAGATCCTTCTGGTCCCAAGTGTAAGAATGAATGGCGGGAAGGTATGAATAGCTCTCCACTACCTCATGTTCTAATGTATTTAATTCCTCCCTATGTCTTACTGGTACCTGCCTATTTTTCTACGAATTAAATGCTTCCAATGCATGGTCTTCACATGATTATCACACATCTCTTCTAACTTGTCCCCCTTCTTGAGGCTAGCTTAGAGAAATCGTACCACGGTTTTGTTTCTAAATCAACAATCCTCTAGCTAAGTGCTTTTACCTTTACCCTATTTGAGTTTTTTCTTTGCCTTGAGCTAGATTTTTCTTTGTTTTGTTGTCTCATTGAGAAGCGTGCCATGGATACCTAGCTCCTGCAAGGCCACAAAGGTAGCATTCCCTACACTTCCTAGTTCGTTTCATGTGTATCATCTCAACACCTGACAATTCAGGTACTGCATTATTCTTGATATATTGTATTATATAAATTTAATCATTTATTCATGTGAATTTGTAAATTGTAGAGTTTAATATGGTCCCCTCTATTTCATTGTATCACAAGGTATGCGAAGAAGAGGATATGTATGGCCCTCTTTCCTTGGATTGCTTCTCTTATTGTACAGGTAACACATTTCTGCAAGAACCCCTGATTTTTCCATTTTTGTTCCATGTTATTCTTAGTTTTTGAGTTGGGGTCGACTTCTTTTCAGGGCTTCCAAGGTTTACCCTCCTGTATAATCTTGTTCTCAGCAATGTTTTCAGAATCATGGAGTTCGGTAGCAACTCGTACACCCAGGTAACACTTGAATCCTCGAAATTCCTTAGTTCAATTATAGTTTAAACCTTGAATTGGATTCTTAGGATTCCCCTTTGATTTTCTTTTCCTTGGGTTTTTTTTTCAAATGGTAGGTTCGCAAGCAAGTAGAGGAATCTCTTTATGAGCTTACAGGTAACATGGTTTTTCCTTTGTAGTTTTCTGTACTAGAGGGTATATTCTTACTCTAGGCATATCCAACCACCGTTTATTGTCACTTCTAGTGTTAACAGGTAAAATTTCGAGCTTTTCATTCATTTCAGCTTTATGGATAGTATTGCAACCTGGGTTCTCACACACATGCTTGTTTCATTCCAGATGGGTACACTTCATGTGGTTTGATTCCCAAGTATTCACTGCTTGTATAATATGATTCATGTTGCCTTAGCTCCGTTGATGCGATGTCCCGGTTCTGGTCTCTTGAAGACCTCTATCTATGATTACAATGGTGGTTGAGACTCGTTTCGATAAAATTTGTTCCTATTACCCCTATTTGAAGGTGTTGTATTAAGAAGTGTGTTCGCCCTTGCCATGATTATAATATAAAAGAAGCGTCACTATCTCACAGTGTCAGCTAGACTATACAATTGGAAATTTTCTAAGTAATTTATACTAGACTGTAATTTATCTTTTGTTTGTTATAGGTTCCCATGTTGGGTCAAATATATAAATCTGTAGGTGTTTGTCTCCTTTAAATGACCCACTGCTCCTTGCCTCTAGCATAATTGTAATAGTTGAATATTTGAATGAATTTCATAAAGTTATTCTCCTTTTGGATCTCGCCAGTTTTGTCTAGTTGTGGTTTGTTGTGGGATAGAAGTTCTCATATATTATTTCAATGTTATTTTTTTTGTTAACATAAATAGTTTAGCTAATATGCTAAAAGACTCATCGTGCCAAGAATAATTTCCTATTTACAGTATCATATTGTATTGTACGATCTGGGTAAAACAAAGCGATTATAATAGGCACAATTGTATTTTTTTTTACATTCATCATATTAAAGGTCTCCTATGCAAGTGTGTTCTCTTAAATTATTTTTCTTTTTTGCATAACAAGTTAATTTCTCTTTTTCCTATTAAAAAATATGTATAGTTTGCAAGGTTGTCCATTTCCTATCTTATCAAGAGAGTAATCTTTGGTTATTGTTGGGATGATCTTTTTTATTGTGAATTTACATCTACTCTAGTTAGGTGTGATTTTTAGGAACTCTAGCACCAAACTAGGTGTATTAGCATGTCCTTTACTAATTCTCACCCATCCTATAGCAAGTTTTGCATTCAAGGGAATCCCCTGGAATGAAAAGGAATCTTGGGTTCTTATGCATGGTGACTCTATCCTAAATTTTATTTTGGTTGCATTTGAGTTATGAATGATTTCTCTCCAAATCCCCGACACTGCGAGCATTGCATGCCTTTAATTTTCTCCCCAGCTCCACATTTTATCCTAGGACAACCCTTTAAGTCTAGCTGGAAATGGGAATGACCAAGTGATAGGCTTAGGGGTTCTCGAATACCTTTATAAATGTTAAATAATGTATGATTACAAAAGCTAAGTTTGTCTTCACATCAACACATTAATCTTGAGATTTACTCTTATAGACATTCAAATCTAGAAATTTACTCTTATAGACATTCAAATTTCCCAAAATCTTATTGAGGACTTTTTCTATTATGCCTACTTTACCACAATAAAAATAATTCATCTTTCCCTATCGCCATGGAGTCTAAGTTCAACACTTACTAGTAATTCAATTAAAATTAAAGTTAAAAACAAAACATGCACTGTAATATATAATAAGTATGAACCCAAGTATTCTAGTTCTGTTAAACATAGCGTACAATGAAAATTTATCCACATACTACAATTTCATTCCCTTAATTTAGTCACTCTCTAAACCTTATAGTCACAAGGAACAACATGTAACCAAAAATTCCATTTCTCAAGTCATTTAATCTAAAACAGTGCACCCCATAATCATATCATGCCGAAGAAAACTATTTAAACCTTTCATTAGCAATTTAAGAATAAAGTGAGAATGATCGTAACACAATAATGAAAATAATGTCTAACCGATGTTATCAATAGAAAATGTGATGTGGGAAATGCTTTTCCCAACCATGAACCAAGTGCTCTCTGGTTCCCCTTGAGATGAGAAGCTTGACTCAAGCATCCAACAACCTCCTGTTGATTGCCAATTCATGTCTCGTATACATGATTGTCAGCAAATGTTTAGTTTTGGCATTGTCCTGCCTTTTAGGCCTTTTCTTATCCCCTTAGCGTAGGCGGTTTCCTCTTTTCCTTTAAAAAACTAACAAAGTCTATTTTTTTCTCCAATAGATCAAAAATATGGTTTTATCTCCCACATATTTATTCCCCCACCATTTATCTTCAACTTAGTGAATACTTATCTAAATATCTAATTTTTAGATTAACGAGCTTCCCTTTCTGACAATTTATAGCTTTAAAATCTTAATTATTTATTATAAATCTACATTCAAATTTTCTTTCAGGTGCACCCCAGCTAGTTGGAACACTAGTTTTCAAAACATATAGCCATATAAATATTTACATGAAGAAGAGGGTCTAACAATTTCCCCCTTTGAAAATAACATTGTCCTCGGTGTTCAATTTATTATTACATGTCCAACTATTTTGAGAAAAACCCTTGGTATGCTCCATTCATAGAATCCTCCTTCTCCCACATAGCCTCCTTAGGAAAAAGCACTTCCATTTTAACTTAACTTGAGTGACGACTTGATTTTGGAGCATGACCTCTCTCTGATTTAGAATATGGAGTGTCTTTGGTAGGAAGTCTCCTTTGGGTTCCACTTGTATCGCATTCCAATCAACCGCATGATAATTATAATGGACATATTTATTTAATAATGATAAATGAAATACATTATGCATTTTAATATGAGTGGGAAGATCTAGCTGATAAGATACAGGTCCAAGTCTATCCAAGATTTCGAAAGGTCCATAGTAACACGGGGACAATTTAGCACAAGTTCTGGTTCAAAGTGTGCTCTTCTAGGGTTTTACCCGCAAAAACACATGATCCAAAATTTTGAATTCCTTATGTCCCCTTTTCTTGTCTACAAAAATCTTCTACTAGTCTCTAGCTTCTTTGATATTCTGGCATATCATCCTCACCCAATGCTTCATTTCCTGCAATTCATCTGGTCCTAACCATAGATTATCCTCTGATTAGTGCCAACTAAGAGGTGTATGGCATTTTCTACCATACAAGGCTTGAAAGGACTTGTTTTATTGCTACCTTGGTAGCTACTGTTATAGGCAAACTCTACTAAATAGAGAAAATATTCCCATTTCATAGGCTGGTGCATGAGATAAATTCTTAGGATATCTTTAATAATATTATTCATTCTTTCTATTTGGCCATTTGTTTGCGATTGATAAGTAGAACTGAATTTCAGTTGTGTACCTAATCCCCCAAAGAGCGCTTTCCAAAACTTGGAAGTAAACTTTGGGTCTCTAACTGACACAATAGCTTTTGGTATCCTCTACAGTCAAAGGATGTCCCTCATAAAAAATACTAACTATTTGAGTGGTCCCAAAAGTGGATGGTACAGGTATAAAATGCATTGCCTTCATCAACACCTCTACTACTACTATAATAAAATCATGTTGATGTTTTGCTTGGGGTAATCCGGTAATAAAATCTATTGAAATGGATTCCCACTTCCACTCTTGTATGGGTAAAGGGTTCAAAAATCCAACATGATGTTGATGTTCTACTTTAACTTGCTCGCATTCCATGCATTTATTTAAACATTATGCCACGTCTCTTTTCATGCCTAGCCAAAATAATTTTTTTCTTCGTACAATCAACATGTTCTGGTATCCGGGATGTCCTGGATAAGGTGTCTTGTGATATTCGTCTAATATTGTTTGTTTCAATGTAATATCATTGGGTACATATATCCTCTTTTGTTACATAAGTAATTTTTCCGTAGTTTTTGCATATCCATATACCCTTTTTTATTGAATTTTCTGCTAAAGTTCCCGATAATGAGGATCTTGGGGTATGGCCTATTTCATTTGTTCTACAAATTCTATATTTATTTTATTGACAGTCACTCTAATCATTTTATGTGAATGCATACCCAAGGCATCTACCAACTTATTCTCCTTCCCTTCAATATGCTTGATTTAAAAATCAAAGTCACTAAGGAATGTTAGCCACCTTGCTTGTCTTGTGCTCAAATTTGGTTGATTGAAAAAATATTTTAGATTGAGGTGATCAGTCACCAAGGTAAAATTCCTCCCCAAGAGTTAATGTCTTCATGTTTTAAGTGCACGTATGACTACTACTAGTTCGAAGTTATACACAACATAATTGTACTCATGTTCTTTAAGTTTTCTGGATCCATCAGCTATTATCCCATTATCTTCCATCAACACTCCCCCAACCCCTCCAAACATGAATCTATATATATTGTGAATGGTTTATCTGGATCTGAAATTTTAAGTATAGGGGTTGTGGTGAATATTGGCTTTAACTTATCAAAGCTTTCTTGGCACTTGGTTGTCCATTCGAACTTTACACCCTTTTTTGTAAGGAAGTGATGGGATGTGCTAGTTTAGAAAAAACTTCTATAAATCAACGATAGGAACCTACAATCCCCATAAAGGAACGCACTACTAATTTCTCTTTAGGTAATGTCCAATTCATAATAGTTTTTATTTTTTTGGGATCCACAACAAATCCTTCTTTGGAAATAATATGCCCTAAATACTAAATTTTATCCTTATAAAATTCACACTCATTGAGTTTTTCATACAATTGATGCTCCCTTAAGGTATGGAGTACTATTCTAAAGTGTTTCTTATGTTCTTCCTCACTTTTGGAGTAAATTAGTATGTCGTTTATAAACACTAGTATGAATTTATCCAAATAGGGATGAAGTATGCTATTCATCAGACACATAAACGTTGTTGGTGAATTTGTGAGGCCAAAAGGCAATATCAAAAAATCATAACCATCGTATCTAGTTCTAAAAGTTGTCTTGTATATGCCTTAATTCTTGATTAGTAACTGGTGATAGCTAGTTCTTAGATCGTTTTTTGAGAAGATGCTTGTCTCTCTCACTTGATTAAACAAATCATCTACTCATGGAAGTGGATATTTTTTCTTAATTGTTAACTTATTTAACTGACGATAATAAATTCAAATTCTCAGGGTACCATCCTAATTCTTAGCATAAAGTATTGGTGCCCCCCAAGGTGAGACACTAGGTCATATATATACTTTATCAAGCAATTCTTGCAACTCCATTTTTAATTAGAGTAATTCTAGGGTACTAATTCTGTAGGGTGCTCTAGACACTAGCGCTACCGCAGGTACCAAGTCAATGATAAAATATATGTCTCTACGCGGTGGTAATCCTGGAATTTCATCTTGAAAGGAATCTTGAAATTCTCTATCACAGGTAAACTGATCAATGTTTCCTTTTCAGTCAGTTGCTCATTAGTTTCTATTTGTACCAAATACAACTGGCATCCTTTCCTAGCACTCCTTTTTAACTATAATTTTGTGATCTAACGATCTAACAAGGGTTTTGGTTTCCCTCTAATTAACCATTTCTTTCCCTTTGGATCTACACATTTAACTATCTTTTCTAGGAAGTTTATGATAGCACCCTATTTTTCTAACCAATCCATTCCTATTAATATGTCATATGATCGCAAACGAAGAATATTTAGATATGTTACCGTGAAATAACCATTTAAATTAATACCACACTGCCTTGTTTGACTGGTAACTTGTCTCTTGGTACTAGTCACTAACTGGACGAGCTAGGCCTTCCTAAATTTTTCAATTTTTGACTCCTGGATCCATTAACACAGAGACAGTATGGTTCAATATAGTACGTTCAATTTCAATTGTGGTGGACTGGTGTTCAAATTGCCTATCTTCCAGTGCCATGCTGATTCTAGGAATGTTCTGAGCCATGTCTATAACAATTGATGCTTCCTGAATGGTCTAAATATTTTGGACCAGCCTAGGGTTATGTTCGTAGTCTCTAAGTAACTATGGCTCCCCATAACCCCAACAATTTAATGTTTTCCACTCTTTGGTGCCACCATTCCTCCTACTATTTAACTCCATAGGCTTCGATCATGTATAAGACTGTGCTCAGAAAGTGACATTCCCTCGACCCACCTTCTTCTTTTGGTGATCTTTACAAAAATAATTCATGTAAGGTGGCTTCCTCTTCTTAAAACTCCTTTATGGCTTATTCTTATCCTTATTCTGCCAAGCCCTTCCATAATCATTCTTTTTCTTCAATTATTGGTAACACAACCTAGCTTTACTTACCATTTCATCCATTGCTTTTGGATGATAAAAATCAACTCATGCCTTATATGAAATTGGTCAACAATTAAAAAATAATTGTATTTTGGCCTTTTACTCCTTAATAGATGGTACATAGTGCAACAAATTAGTGAACTTTTCCACAAATTCATCCATGGAGAGTTGTCCCAACTTCAGCTCATGGAATTCTTTAGCATGATCGTCATAATAAAGTCCACCTAAATAATGAGCCTTAAAATTATTTTGAAATTATTCCCAAGATACAACATTTTCTTCTCACTGATGTACGCTTTTGACCTCTTCCCACTGCAAGGTAGATTTCCCTTATAGTTGATAAATAACAAACCGAGCCTTTAAATTACTTTCATATTCATAAACCTGATAATATTTGATCATGTTTAGTAACCACACCTCTGCATCTTCTTCCTTTTCCCCATCAAATGCATGGGACCTAATCGCTCTAAATTTGCCATGAAACTCCACTTTCTTCTTTCCCTTTTGTGCCTTTGGGAATGCCCGACCTGACTCCCCTCCACCTTCTAATTTTTTTGAATCTGTTTCCCCTTTTTTCCCTTCCAGTTCAACACTTTTGTGGCTAGATTTCTCTGTCCATTCTCGCATCATCTTCTCCTGTTTTCATTGTTTATCAGTAATTGCTCATTACTTCTTTGTAACTGCAATATTTCTTGTTGCATAATTTTAACTAGATCCACATGCTCGGAAGGAGTTAAGTACTTCCTTCCCCTAATTCAATGTACAACTCTTAATTGCCCATATTCGTCAGAGGGGTATCCTTCATCATCCTGCAACATTTTATTCACTGGTACCTTATAAAGCTCACAAGAGTCATTAAAAACTTATATGGTCAATTTTTTCTACTGTGTAACTATATTTATATCTATATTTTTTCATAATTATGTTTCCTTGGAGATGTTGCACACAAGGTTCATTGTAGTATCTGGGCTCTAATACCATTTTTCACACCTCCTTATTGAATTTTCCATACAAAACTTGAAAATATAATAGTGCTACGAGTAAAGATTTTCTTTTTCTTTTTTCTTTATACCATCCCTTTTGCATCATACATAATGAATATTTTCTTATTATTATTTAATTATCATCTCATGCATAAAGGTGGCCACACATTTGAATGCTATGTTTTTCTTTCCATAGTTATCTATGTGCAACATAGAGTGATTTATATACTTGTCTTGCAACAATGGTATGAATTTGGTATCCTAACCATACCCTTATAATATGACCCTTCTGTTTCCAAGTGTAAAAATGAATGGCACGAAGGTATGAATACGTCTCCACTACCTCATGTTCCAATGTATTTAATTCCTCCCTATGTCTCACTGGTACCTGCCTATTTTTCTATCACTTAAACGCTTCCAATGCATGGTCTTCACGTGATTATCACGTGCCTCTTCTGAATCATACCCTTTCTTGAGGCTAGTGTGGATCAACGGTGACAACGTCTTGTTTATGGATCAATGGTCCTCTAGCCAAGTTCTTTTACCCTAAAACTATTCGACTTTATACTTTGCCCTGAGCTAGATTTTTCTTGGTTTTGCTGTTGCGCTGAGAGGCATGCCATGGATACCCGACTTCTGCAAGGCCACAAAGGTGGCATTCCCTGCACTTCGTTTGGTGTGTATCCTCTTAGCACCTGACCATTCAAGTATTGGGTTATTGGTGATATACTATATCTATATAAATTTTTGGTTTATTCATGTCAATTTGTAAATTGTAAAGTTTAATATGGTCCCCTATATTTCATTTTCTCGTACGATACACAAAGAAGAGGATATGTATGGCCCTCCTTCCCTATATTTCTTCTTTTATTGTATAGGTAAGACATTTCTACAAGAACCCCTAATTCCATTTTCGAGCCATGTTCTTCTAACTTGTTGAGCTGGGGTCGACTTCTTTCCATGGCTTCCAGGGTTTACCATCTTGTACAATGTTGTGCTCGGTAAAGTTTTCAGCGTCCTGGAGTTGGGTAGCAACTCATACACTCAGGTGACACTTGAATCCTCAAAGTTCCTTCGTAAAATTATAGTTTAAACCCTTAATTCAATTCTTACGATTCCCCTTTAACTTTATTTTCTTTGGGTTGTTTTTCAAACGAAAGGTTCCCAGGTGAGCAAAGGAATCACTTTACGAGCTCATAGGTAACATGGTTTATTTTTATTTTTTGTATTCTTTTTGTCTACTATAGGGTGTATTCTTACTCCAAACATCTCCAATCAATTTTGATTGTCACATTCAGTGTTGACAGGTAAAAGTTCAAGATTTTCATTTGTTTTGGATTTACAGACAGTATTACAACCTAGTTTCTCATGCACCTGTTGGTTTCACTCTAGGTGGGTACACTTTGAATGGCCTTATTCCCTACTAATCGCTACTTGTCTGATATGATTCATGTTTTCTTAGCTCCCTCGATGCACTTTCCTAGTTCAGGTCTGTTGAAGACCTCTATCTATGATTATAATGGTGGTTGAGTTTTGCTCCAATAAAATTTGTTCCTATTACCCCTATTCAAAGTGGCTGTATTAAGAAATGGTTTTGTCCTCACCATAATTGTGATATTAAAGAAGCCTCACTGGCTCATAGTGTTGGCTGGACTATACAATTGAAACTTTTCTAAGTAAGTTATATTATACTATAATTTATGTTTTATTTGTTATGGGTTGTCGTCTTAGATCTAAGATATAAATCTATAGGTGTTTGTTTCTTTTAAAGGACCTGCGGCTCCTTGCCTCCAACACAATTGTAACAGTTGAACATTTGAAGAAATTTGATAAATTTATTCTCTTTCTGAATTTCGCCAGGTTCATCTAGTTGTGGTTTCTTTCGGGATAGAAGTTCTCATACAATATTTCGATGTTTTTTTTTTAACATAAAGAGTCCTGTAGATTTTATATAATACGCTAAAATACTCATTGTGGAAAGGACAATTTCCTACTTACAGTATCGTATGATCTAGGTAAAATAAAGCGATTATATTTTTTCTTTATACATTCATCGTATAAAAGGTCTCATTTGCCTATGTGTTCTAATAAATTATTTTCTTTTCTACATAACAGGTTAATTTCCTTTTTTCCTGTTAAACAATATTTACAGTTTGCAAGGTTGTAGGTTTTCTATCTTATCACCCGAGTAATGTTTAGTTATAGTTGGGCTAATCTACTTAATTGTGAATTTACATATACTCTGGTTAGGTTTGATTTTTAGGAGCTCTAGACACTAGCTAGGTGTATTAATGTGCGCTTTATGATTTCTCACCCACCCTATAGTAGGTTCTGCTTTCAAGGGAATCCCCTAGAATTAAAATGAATCTTAGGTTCTTACACATTGTGACTCTATCCTAACTTTTATTTTTGTCAGGTTTGAGTTGCTAATGATTTCTCTCCAATTCCGTGGTATTGCTAGCACTGCATGCCTTTAATTTTCTGCCCAACTCCACATTTTATCCTAGGACAACCATTTCAGTCCATTTCAAAATCAGAATGACCAAGCGACATGCTTGGGGGTTCTCAAATAACTTTTTAAATGTTAAATAATATATGATTATAGAAGCTAACTTTTTGTTGATATCAACACATTAATCTCGAGATTTATTCTTACAGGAATTTAAATCTGGAAATTTACTCTTACAGGCATTCAACTTTTCTGAAATCCTATTGAGGACTTTTCTTGATATACCTACTTTACCCAAATAAAAATAATCCACCTTTCTCTATCTCCATGGAGTCTAACTTTAACACTTTTTTTTTTTTTTTGTAAGTAAGCATTTGTATTAAGAACAAAAATAATGTAAAAAAGGCTGCCAGGGCTGACTAGAGCCTGAGGCGTAGCAGAGAATAAGCCAACTTGACCAAAAGACCTCCTACAGTACCCCAAAGAAACAGGGGAGCCGGCAAGGATGAACTATCCACCTCGGCTCAGAGGAGTGGGCAGGAAGAGAACAGAGCTACACAAGAAGCAAACTGACTGGCTGGGAGGCTAGAGCCTTACTGGGGATTCAACCCAGTATGATTGGAATCCCCAGTCCGGCCCTTTTTACCTTTCTTATTACCAACTTTGACCCATCCAAACTGATCCTGTATGGATGGCAGAACTAGCTGACCACGTTGCGGTGACGGAGAGATCTCCTTGTCTGATTCCGAAGGAGATGTCTCATGAGTACGTTTGTGCGAGAGAGGAGGGGCAGAGGACTCCACAGGACCTGTTGGGGGTGGATCCTGTGCCGGCGAATCCTCCATCCCGTCCTCATTCTCTTCCTCATCATCCGAGCTGGAACTGAAGTCATCCATGGGAGGTGGGTCACAAGGCTTCCAGCTTTTGGATTTCGGCTTGGGAGCAACCTTCTTCTTTTGGGCTGGAATCGCTGGACACGATCTGTGAAGGTGCCCTGTAAGATGGCAGTTTCTGCAGCGGAACGCTGTGTTCTCATAGTCCAAGGGCTGGGTCCAGTGGAAATCTCCAATCTTTAGAACTATCTGATTTGGTAATCCTTTGCTCATGTCTATTTCTGCGCAGATTCTTGCGAAGGTGTAGATGCCTTTTTCTCCTCTGGAGGTGTCTGTGGCTACATGGCGGCCTAGCTTGTTACCGATTCCTTCAAAAACAGTGAAGTGCCATAAATGAGCTGGAAGGTTGGGAAGTCTGACCCAGATGGGTAGTTTGGTGATGATGGCTGTAGAGGGATCAAAATCTGGGAACCAGGGGGTTAAAAACAGACCCGCTGAGTCCCAGAACCAAGGGCCCTCAGTTAAAGCTTTTTGATAGTCCTCACTGTCAACAAAGATCACAATGAAGAAGCCTTTAGAACATAGAAGAACCTTGCAGTTGTTGGTCCAGTTGGAGTGAACCCATTTGTAGAGATCTGCTGTGCGAGGCCACAGGCCATTGAACCTGCAAATGATGCCCTTTTCGGCAAACAGCTGAAACTGCCTGTCCATGGTAGGATGCGCTATTTCAATGGAGGGGGTTTCCTCCAGCTTGTCCACCAGAAAGGGTTTTGGACCTTGGACTGGTGGGGCTTCGTTCTTTGGTTTTTGGGCATGGACAGCATCTTTGTAGGAGAACGCTGCTGCTGAAGATGACTGTCCAGCTGCCCCCCCCTAAACGAAGGGAAAGAATGACTGCAGCATTTCTTTGAATATTGTAAAAAGACAGGGGCTGGAGGTTTTCAAGCTGTTTACCGTTGAAGAGGAGCCTTTGTGAAGCAGCAGGAATCCCCACTCTAAGATCCAGTCTATGTTTGAGGTCCTGCACTAAATCTAAAGAGCTCACCCATTGGAGTAGAGATTTGCCTGAGAGGAGCGTTATGAAGATCTGGAAGGACTCGGAGTGCTTCGGAATCTGTCGTTCTCTGCGAGACTGAGGCAAATCTCTCTGTAGTATTTTGTCAAACATATGCCATGCATCCTCCCTGCGCAGGCTTAATGTAGAAATTTTGGGAATAAAATTTTCTGGAGGCAGTGACAGGCTTCCAATCCTTGAGGGATGCTCGGAAAGGGGCTGAGACGAGGGAAAGGGGCCATACAGAGAATCCCATCTTCCTGCCTTTAGAATACTCTGGGGAAAAGGGAAAAAACAGGGGAAAAACTCCGTTACAGAAAAGGACGAAAAGCCCTCAGGCTGAAGGGGATACTACTGCACCGTTATCAGGAAATGGAGTCCGAGAGAGGTGACGCAAAAACCCTTACTGGGTTCCTGGCGAGAGTCCACTAGGGAGACGCAAAACAAGAGGAGAGTGTTGTTGCGGCGGAAAGCATCTCCATCGGTTGAGCCCTGCAGAACAAAAAACCATAGCCGCGAGCAGAAAGCGGGCCAACCGTAGACGTAGACAAGATCTGGGAGGGGAGGCTCCGTGGGGAAGCAGCGAACCCAGGCTACGGCGGAAGGAGAGAAGCGAGACTAGCACGAAACCCTGTGGAGAACGCAGCCGCAGAGAGCAGCCCCTCCGCCGACAGAGCTCAACTGAGAAAAAAAAGCGAGCGGAAGCCAGCAAACGGGCAACCCAACGTTGAAAGCAGAACCAGGGAGAGGATGCGCCATGGGGGAGCAGCGAATCCAGGCATCGACGGAGGGAGAGAAGACGAACTGCAGAAAACCCTAAACGCCGCCATGCTCTCGAGCTTCTTACTCTCTTGCATTCTTGAACTCGTCTAACTTTAACACTTACCAGTAATTCAATTCAAATTAAAGTTAACAACAAAACATGCATCGTAATATCTCATAAGTATTAACCCACGTTTCTAGTTCTGTTAAACATAACGTTCATGGAAAATTTATGCACATCCTGCACTTCCATTCCCTTATGTTAATTACTCTCTAAACATTACAGTCACAAGGAACAACATGTAGCCAAAAATTCCATTTCTTAAATCATTTACTGTAAAACAACATGCACCCCATAATCATATCACACGGAAGAAAACTATTTATAACTTTTTTTAGAAATCTAAGAATAAAGAAATAATTATCGTGACACAATAATGATAACAATGTCTAACTGATGCAACATGGGAAATGCAATGTGGGAAATGCTTTTCCTCCCAACCATGAACCAAGTGCTCTCTAGTTCGCCTCGAGCTGAGAAGCTTGAATCTAGCCTTCGACAACCTCTTGCTAATTCCCAATTCATATCTCATATACATGATTGTGAGTAGAAGTTTAATTTTGGCAATTTCCTTCCTTTCAGGGGTCTTCTTATCCACATAGCCTAGGTCATTTCCAGTTTTCCTTTTAAAAAGTAAGAAAATTTGTTTTTTCTCCAACAGAAAAAAAAATAAATAAAAATAAATAAATAAATAAATTGATTTTATCTCCCACATATTTATTCCCTCAGTATTTACCTACAACTGAGTGAATAATTATCTAAATATATAATTTTCATATTAACAAGCTTACCTTTCCCACCATTTCCAGCTTTAAAATCTTAATTATTCATTATAAAATATACATTGAGTTTTTTTGCGAGGTGCCCCCGCATCCAGTTACAACACTAGTTTTTAAAACATATAACCATAGAAATATTTATACGAAGAAGAAGGTGTTAGATAAGTAGAACATTATTTTTTATTTATAGCATTGTAAATAATCCCTTCTATTCTTTACATACACTACTACACAAAGTAGATAAATAAATACCTCCACTAGCACTGAATCCACTATTAATTTGTCCTTCTACACAAGCCCATTTTATCTTAGATGAATTGGTAGTTGAACTGCTATAAATGATACCATTAACAATGCAAATAATGCTACCTTTGAAACTACTATGATTGTCATCTACTATCATTATAAGTGTTGGACACCTAATCCTAAAGGGTTAGCATGGAAGCCGAATGGACAAGCAGTCCAAGGGACCTCGGGATGTGAATCCCAACAGTCACCAAATGTACTATAAATGTATATCAATTTGTGAATAAAAATGTACTGAATGATTTATCTTTCCTATTGTTTTCCTATTTGTTCTCCCTGACCATGTCTGTTTAACATGGTATCAGAGCAGGCGTATTCCTGCCCTGCATAATTTCTTTGAACCATTTGTTTTATGGTCTTTATGTGCTGATTATTTCTGCCATCACTTATGAATATTTTCTCAGCCAAATTCTAGCTGCAACCTCTGTCATTTCTCCAGCCCCATTTTTAGCATTCCTAAAATGAGTTGTAACTCCTTGTCTGCACCCTCTGAGCTCACTGGGCTGTGCATAATTGACCTCTCTACGCTCTTTGGTCTCTCTGCCTGAAATTGGTGTAGGTTTGTCAGATATGTGTCAGTCTCCATATGGCCATTTCTTCCATTATTTGTCATGCTTCTAACCTGCTTTAGACATTCCTGGACTGACTGTAACGCTTTGTGCTCCAAAGCCTTTGCTGACTATAACGCTCTTACCTTTAAACATTGCTTGAACACAGAACTTGTAGAATTTTCTTATATGTGGAGCTATTTAATCTTTCTGGACTAGTGAGAGACAAAACGATTCGGGAATCTTCAACATATCAATGGGAAAGATTAATTTCTGAGAGACGAAACCCTGGTATTCCCGCTGTTGGATTCAAATTCGGTGAGTTGTGAAACGTTGGGATTCCGGATCTTGGAAGGTGGATCCTGTAAGCGAATCTGGAGACTATGTTTATATGCCGCTGCTGAATCTGGAGACTATGTTTATATGCCACTGCCGCTGTCCATGTCTGTTCGAATCTTGTAACAATGGAAGATAAATTTTATGAGTATGTTTATATGCCGCTGCCGCTGCCGAATCTGGAGACTATGTTTATATGCCGCTGCTGAATCTGGAGACTATGTTTATATGCCGCTGCCGCTGTCCAGTCCGACAAAGAACAGTTAACTACGTCCTATAATTCGGAGTAACGACAGGGACCGTGTTGTTGAAACAGGAGACTTGGGTTTGCTGAAGCCTCTTAAGTTAATGATCCAAATTTCTTAAAGAAACATCGGTTCATAGTGGATTTCTAAAAACGTATGTGGCTTCTCATTGCGCTGAGACTATCAAGCCTAGTTTTCGAACCAAGATGGTAACTTATGACTGTAGATATGCAGGCGTTTGCATGGAGGTGTCGTGTACTATAAAATTATGCCTTAGTATCATGGCATACTTGTGAAAGATGGCTTTGTTAGACAACCACCCATCAGCATGCAACCACCATATTAGCTAGCTCTTGTTATGTTGTTTCCTTCGACTGGTTCATTTCAGTGATAGTATGTAATGAGGTTGATCTGGTGAGAATATAACAATGCATTGATATGTTTTCTATTCTCGGCAAGTAGTGAAGGCTTTGTGCTTTGAATAATTCTGAATGTCGTATGCTGGTGTGCGCTCTGTTGGATTCTGTGTTGAATTGAAGGCTTGAGTTGGTATGCAAGTGGTTTGTGGTATGCGTTGAGTTCTTTCCTTGAAGGCTATGCCGATGTTCTTTAAAGTTTTCACTGACATGTATTTTGACATATATGGATTATGAACCTGTGTGATCCACAACAGGATGGTCAATAGAAGAGAAATGGTAATGAATGAAGATGACGTGTGTATACCATGTTTCCTTTTCCAATACTAAAGTTCATCTCTCAGATTTGAATTGATATCAATAAAGAAGCATCAGAAAAAGAATTCGATAAAGATTATGTTAAGAATAAGTTGTGGAACATGATCAAGGATACGAGCTCCGCCAATGCTATTCCACTTACAAACATTTCTAGAAAGATACTCTCGAACCTCTCGGAGGTGTTGGGAGTTTTTTTTGAACAGAATTTTCTATACCATTGATGTGCTCGGCCCTTTCCCTTTAACAAGGGAATCAATCCTTATATATCACTTTGAGTTGATAATTTTTAAAGGAAGGAGGCCAAAACCAAAGTAGTAGAATATACCAAGTTTATACATTGCATTCCCTTTCTAGGCCTGATATTCAATAATTTGGAAATCATCATCTTCCTCACCACGTGACTTCCTTAATGCTTCTTTGTTCTCTTTAGCTCCATCATTGATCCATACTGGTTCAACCAATGGTGATCCATTGAAACTAAGAAAGCTAGCCACTGCTACAGATGCAAGTTCTGCATAAAGCTTAATAGATTTCTCATACATCTGTTGTTGAAAGTTTCCACCTTCTACTCAGCAAAATTTCAGAAAGAAATAAGGAAAACACCCTCCATTGGCTACATCGTATTTCCTATTCTACTGCCATTGGCTTATATTCTCAGATTGAAGTATCGAGATAGTATATTGAAGTTGGTATTGAAGTTTTTTTTAATCAGTTTTTATCTAAAAGTTGAAATTAAAAGCAGCATTTTATGGAGGAGAGCTCAGTCATTTCCTGCCATTAGAACTATTACACTTTGATTTTAATAGTGGTGCACTTGTTATGGCTCTAATTGGTGGTGTATTAGAGTTTCTCAAAACTCTGATACAATATACTGTCGAAGACACAGTTAAAATCAACAAGAACACTCTTTGTGACATTAAAGCATGTCTACAGAATACACAGGAAAAAATAGACTTTTTGGAGCTTGAGTCTCAGCTTCAGCGAGTAGAATTACAGCAGTGGAGTCATCATTCTGAACATGTTTCTGTTCAGAAGATTGAAACGGACTCCCATAAACAGCAAGTCAATAATGTTACAGCACATTCAAATAAAGCAGCAATTGTACATGCAGATGCAGAAACTCAGTTTGCACTTCCCAAGCCCATCATCAGACCTTGGGAACAGCTTGTCCACAACAAGCACAGAACCGGTCTTGGATATGACAAGGACTTGTCCTTTCATATTCCAGACTACGCAAAACCTATTCAGTTTCAGAGTGCTGGTTTCATTAATGACAGTTCACCTGCTCCTCATGACAGTTCAACCACAGCTGTTCCAGACTCTGCTCCTCTTCCACAGCAACAACAACAACAGATCGTGAAATGCCAACACTGTGACCGAGTTGGCCATCTGAAAGATCACTGTTTTGATCTT
>APFE031042273.1:27425-40844 GCA_000404065.3 Pinus taeda
TGTGAATCCCAACGGTCACCAAATGTACTATAAATGTATATCAATTTGTGAATAAAAATGTACTGAATGATTTATCTTTCCTATTGTTTTCCTATTTGTTCTCCCTGACCATGTCTGTTTAACAATAAGTATGCCAACATCTTAATGATCAGTGACTCATCATACATACACCTGAAGTATGTATAAGCAATGCATCAAGATGAAGTATGTAGAAGTGATGTGATTAATTTTATTATTTGGTAAATTGTAAATGGGAAATTTACATAAAGGAATTCTAAAATCACATATATAGCAAAAATATTACATATTTTGTGCCAAAAATTAATGTGTAGTACGTTTTACTAATAAAAAAACATATAATGTGTCTTTGATACTTCCTATTGCATATAAATGTCAATTATTATTAGCTAGTACATACCTTCTATGTGAAGTTCATATCATTAC
This sequence comes from Pinus taeda, assembly GCA_000404065.3. NCBI lineage: Eukaryota > Viridiplantae > Streptophyta > Pinopsida > Pinales > Pinaceae > Pinus > Pinus taeda. Next base: position 27,870 of record APFE031042273.1, read on the forward strand.
AAATAATGATCAATGTCACAGGTGCTTTGTTTTGCAGTGATATTTTGGAAAAACACAAAAGTACAAAATATTATCTAGTCAATTGGAAAGTTATGTCCATTTTTTCACTATTCCAAATCACATAGATAATATCAAAATACAATCTCTCTTTTAACCTAGTAAACATTATCAAAGACATATCCTTGTTAAAATAAAAAATAGTTGAACACTCTCTCATGTTTGAGTAAAACAAATCTAATGTACATAGAACTAAATAAACAAATCATAATAAAAATTTCAAGAATAATTACATACAAAAATGGTTCAAGTCTTGGATGTTGAAAAGTACCGTTCAACAAAACAATGTCACGTAAATGCTAGCATTGATGACGTCTTAAACAAGAATAGTCTTTTCATACTACAACGATTTGTATATACTCCTTAAGATTGTTTGTTCAATGCATTTGAATTGTTATTGCACTTTCGTTACTCACCAGTTGAACTACGAAATCGAATAATAGACCATTTCCACATTTGTCTACATCACAATGACATAGAGGCAAACGAATCATACCAAGATGAACTAGACCCTGATACGTTGTATCAAATTCATGGGATTCATGATGTTGACACTTAACTTCATAAAATGTGATTCTCTACTTCAAGCAATAATTTTCAATCTAGAAGAGGAGTACGGGGAGACAAAATTTTCATACAATCACTAGCGAAGTGGTTGAACCTACCAATTGGAGTTTGGTCACTGACAATAAATACAAGGTATTTTTTCTTCAATCGTGATCTAGATACAATTCCACTGAACATTTTGTTTGATGATACAAATTGTGTTAATGGACATTTTGAGCCTTTATTTTACAAAATATTTCCTAGATGAAACTTTGTCTCCAATTATTATTTGTCACCTCTTTGCAAAGATATTGAAAATCATTACCAATCCATTTTTCATGAAATGCAAATTCATGGATTGGATAAATCAAGAACAACTATTTCCAAATGTCCTAATAGCATGTTCACTAAAATTTTTCATTTCATAGCACCTGAATTTGATGAAAAATCTTTGAGGTTCTATATTGTCCAATCCTTCTACAATGCACTGATTTGTAGGAACCAAGATGAATTACATTGTCTAGAAAAACACTTAACAAATGAAACTATACAAAGTCAAAGAATGGTTGTAGGATGGAAATAATATCTTAATAATGTGGAAAATCCATATGAAAAAGGAACAGTTGAAGGAACATCATTTTGCATCTAGTGGACATCAATCATATTCAATGTAAACATACAAATATGGTCATCTGTCACTAAAATTATTGTCAATTACTACTCGTCAAATACAAATTGAAATCGAACATATAACATACTATCATTCCAAACAAGTACATCACACATTCATTATGAGTCATTATTATCAAATAAAAATAGAATTCAACATAATCTACACCATAAAATAGTAGAAATGCATCCAAACAACAAAACTAGGATAAATTTCCAAAATTTAAACAAATCATATGTGCACATAGCATAAACAACACTGAAGACTATAGAAAAAAATAAGAAATAAAAATTTTTACTCACCAAAGAATACTCCTATAGAAATTTACAAAAACCAAATTGAAGACACATCTAAAAACAAATGTCCAATATGTAAGAAGTTCCAATTTGGAATGAACATGCCAAGCATTGGACTTGACTTAAACAAATGTAGATAAACATATATGGAAGAGGAAAAACGTTGCCTCTCAACATAATTTACAAATTTTGCAAAAGAGCACTTCATAACGCAAAGTAACCTAACTTTGTAACACCTGAACAAATAAGACATAATAAACAATTTCAAACTGTAGAAACACTTTTAGAGCTTGAAGAGAGGCTTGTAGCATTAAGAATTTATTTTTCACAAATAAGGAAATGGGGCTACAAACAATCCAAAATGGGCGTAACTGGTTCAATAATCAATGTACACGTGCACATGGACATTATTAAAAAAGAATTGACAGAATTAATGGACAATATAATGACAATTTATATTTCATTAAAAATATGATTGGAATAAAATAATGCATATCAAACAAGGGAATTCCATGTGCATATTGTCATGAAAGCACTAAAATAAGTATGTTCTCAATATTTATGTAAAGTTGAAAATATTTCCATTAATAGAAATTGGAATCATATCCTTGAATTGGACATTAAAGATAATACATTAAGGATGAGGACAATGACAGTAGAAGTGAAACAAACAACAATTCAACAAGAGAAATACCAATTGAGACCTTGGTACATGGATTCACAGGTTCACAACATATTCACGATTTGCAAGACACGATCATTGAAATAACACCAACTGAAGGGAAATGACCACTTGAAATATTGAAATACAAATATGCTGAAGAGATGAGTTTCCCAACACTATTCTTTGGAGATCCATGTGACAATGACATAGTACAAAGATTTTGTTACGAAGAAATAGTGAAATGGGAACTAATGCATCACACTAGTGAATTTTCCTATCACCTCACATATTTGTTCTTTAAAACAAGGTAAATAATCATTGAAAAATTCATCGCATGCATTTAAATCTAAATAAGGAAAGGAAAACTACAACGAAGAAAGTTACTAGAAAAGGATGTTACATACAAACCCAATTTAGAACAATTACTAAAAGGTCACATTTGATACATAGATTTTAATCACATAAGAATTTATCCTAACAACCTCAAACAAATGCAAAAACATATATTTGCAATGATACGGCAATTAGGCCCTCCAATTTTTTTTGTTACATTTACAAGTGTAGAACATTGTTGGAATCCACCAGTAGAAACTCTTACTAAATTACATAGCAATAGAAGAAAAAAGAAGAAAATTGAAACAATTGAGGAATAAAACATTAATTATCTTGTAAGAAAGGACACACTAACTTGTACACATTATTATAGACATAAGACAGATACCATAAAACAACTGATTTGTCAAGATAATACATTTTTTGGAAAAATAATAGATTAATACTTTGTAATTGAGTTCCAAAATACAAGGAATGCACATGACATGGTCTTCTATGGATATAAAATGCTCCAATATATGGAATAAATAGTAACGCTTAAATTACGAAATTCTTGAACAAATATATAACTTGTAACACAGATCGACTTCTTCTAGAGCTTGCAAAGATACATGAACGCCATCATACTAGAAGTTGTAAAAAAAAAGCATCACATTGTAGATACAATTTCCTAATGCCTCCAATGAAAAGGACAACAATTCATGAACCCATTACTTCGCTAGGCGAGTAAATAAATGAAAAGGCAATGTTGTTACAAAGTACGTTAGAACAAAAATACTATGAGAAATCAACTACTTATGAACAATTCTTGGATGAGTTGCATTTAGCATAAACTGGTTACATCAAAGTAATACAAATTACATTCACAAAACTAATGGTGTTCTTTCAATGAAAACTACCATAGATATGGTACAATATATTTGCAATCAACATATTGCATCTATGGAATGCAAATTTGGATGACCAATATGTGCTCAACACATATGTTGCAACATCATATTGCAATTCATATATGACCAAATATAACAAATTTATGGCAACTGCATTCAAAAGAATATGCCAAGAACATGGAAAGATAAAATTGTTTGCTATTCAAATGATACGATCATGAAGCAATGCCTTCCTTAATCTCAACAAAATTTTCGTCAACAAGAATTCCACATAGCACTCTCCTTACCATTGAATCATAGTTCAAGGGAATGCAAATTTATGAATGTAACACCAATAGATGAGCACACATTTATACTTAAACCATCCATTCTTCTAAAGGAAATACCTGGAAACTCTAACAATGTTATGTGAAATTCCATCGTTGAGTACTACATCAATAGACATCATGCTATTAAGTAGTATGCTTAGTTGAATTCGTATCAAAGTATAAGAAAGATGGCACACTAATATCAAAAAGGAAAAAATAAAGAGTAATACAATTCATCAAATACAAAAAACACATTGACTATGAAAACTATTATGGAGAAATTTTTTTTTTCTATATGCCCCATTTCAAAACAATGAAAATTCACTAACGTAAGACTAGCCAACACATAATAGTGCATAAATGTTAGATACGAATACAATAAAGAGCAATGAAGCAACATGTCAACAAAAAGGGTGATTTGGTACAAGCAATTCAAGAAGTTTACAACAACCCTATAACTTCCACTGACACAATAAAGAAACCTTGCATATCCAATGATTTGGATGAAATTATGACCTGGATAAATATTTACAATTTCTCTAATTCCATGACAAAAAATGACATCTTAATATTGGTTTTCAGTTGATATAGCACCCATTTATTCTTAGCAATCAAGAGTAGTATAGAATTAGAAGAATGCTCAATAGAGAACAACAAAAAATTCTCAATGACATTGCAATGAAAAAATCAATGAAGATAGACAAACCACTCTACCTATTATTGACTAGAGGAGAGGGCACTAGAAAAACATTTATAACAAAAGCCATATTTCAAATGCTCATGCGAATTTATAATCCACATTACAATACAAACCCTTTGAAACCAAATGGATTGATATTAGCATATACAGGTAAATCTGCATATAATGCAAGTGGAGCGACAATTCGCTATGCATTTCTAATTCCTTTAAAAAAAAAATATTTTTCTTCCACTTAGCAATGGAATCTTAGACAGCTTAACAACAATTTACCAAGAATTAAGATTATTTTGCATTTATGAAGTATCTTTGAGTGGGAATTGTTTTCTATATCACATTGATGATCGACTAAGGAATATTTATCATGTTCAAACAAAATACTTTCGAAACATTGACATCATATTTTTTTTTTTATCTATACCAAGCACAACCTAACAGGATTCACTAATATTTGAATAACCTACAATGAGAAAGCAACCAATAAAATATGACTTTTGGCAAGATCATGTAATGTACTATGAGTTTCGCACTACAATGCGTCAAAGAAATGAAAAATTCATTTCCATTTTGAATAGGATTTGTACAAATAATCATACAAAAGATGATTTGCATTACCTCAATAGAAATTGTATTCAAAATTATTTTAATGATACCACCTTCCCTTATCTATCTTTGAGGAATAGGGATGTCACATTGCACACCAAGAAAATGTTGTCTATTGTTCCTTGTGAAGAAATTGTAATTGATGCAATTTATTATGAAGAATAAAACCATGGAAACATACCTTCTAATGCACATATAGCAACATTGCATTTACAAATCATGCTAAAATTTAACATGCTAGTTGAAATATATGTTGGGAACTATGGCTCACAATGGTGGAGATGGTATCATTAAAGCATACAAAAAGTTAGATAAATTTGATGTAATATGGATCAAATTCCATGATCCAAGTGTTTTTTTTTCTCTGTAACATCTAATTCTATTAACTGGAAATCAAAATATTTTTACATATGTCGGCGGCTGCAAGGGCAGAATCCCGCAAGATATTCACATTGGAAAACTGCCCCATTACTGTAAAAACCGGGGAGAATCAGAGACATACAGCCAATTATATTGGCTTGACAAGCATACAGAGAGTGATGGACATAAAGAAAAATAGAGAAACAGAACTGGTAGCCCGAGTCCAGGGAACGAACAGACGCCGCGTCGCTGAGAGACCCAAAATTGGAATTGATGCTATCAAGCTGAATCCTGGCCAAAATGCTTGGGAAATGCTCCCGGAGCATCGAAGAACCAAAAAAAGCAAACCACATCGCCAGTTATTCATTTTTCTCAGCTTCCCCTTGTGTCTCCTCGGCCTCCAGACACGCGTCATCCTGACTGAGTGGTTCCTTATCATCCAACACTTTGCCTTCCGGCACCTTGTCGGTGGTTCCTGCATCAGTCTCCACTTCGAATTGATCACAATCAACCAAGGGAGGGATTATGGGTGGCGAATTGACCTGCAGAACCGGTTCAGTCTCCCTTTTGATACCCAAAGAATTCTCGGCAGAGGAGCGCTCACTACTGTGAGAGGAATTGGGGTTAATGCAAGAGAGAGGGGCGACCTGGTTAACTTCTTCTGACATGATAATGGTAATCTGGGTGGAAATCAGAGGCTTGTTCAAGTTGCTCTGGAATTTGAAATGGGTGGACTGAAAGGCACTGTTAGGAATCGACATGCGAGAAGGATTGCTGCGAGGAGGATCCTCAGGAGAGGAGGAGAGGTTGATGGTCGTGAGCACAGGATTGGGCGGAGGACAAACTGAGGGTCGCCTGCTGCTGCCCGAGCGGTCACCCGAACGGGTTCGCTTCCCTGGACGCTTCATGTTACTAACAAACACAGAAAACCCAAAGGAACAGAGCCTAAACTCGGAAGAATGCCTCAAATGAACCGGAGGCTCGAAATAATAAACAAAAGAGGCTCGAGACCAAGAAGCAGAGTAGATATAACTAATGTTAAAATGAATAAACCACTTACCCCAGGCTACCGAAGGAGTTCCTCTGTGCAACATGCAGGTAAAATGGAGGTGTTGCAAATTCAATCCCGAACAGACTTGAACCTCACCTCTGAAACCAGATGCATTCTCACCTTCACAACATAGCTGAAGAACAAACTAAGCACCAGAAGCCTGAACACAAGAAGTGGAGAAAATGACGGGGAGCTCCATGTATATAACTCGCAATAGTTTCCATAATTTCACCTTGAATTTTTCCATAATATTATCCTTTAAAAGTTGGAGAACTTGTTGTTGATGATCTATGTGATCTTTCACTACATGAACCTTTTTCTCCGTGATATGTCCTTCTATCTTGAGAGTTTGAGGAGTAGTAATTTCTTCCAATGCTTTACAAGATACGATCGGATTCATTTCTTGATGCTCTATGTGATCTTTCACTTCTTAAACAATTTTTTTTTATATGTCCTTTTATCTGGATAGCTTGAGGAGTGGTAATTCCAGCCAATGTATTACAAGATATGGTTGGATTCATTTCTTCTTTCTTCATGTGATCTTTCACTTCTTGAACCTCTTTCTTCTTGAGATGTCCTTCTATCTTGAGAGTCTGAGTGGTAATTCTTGCCAATGCTTTACAAGATATGGTCGGATTCATTTCTTCTTTCTCTAGGTTAGGCCTTGGCATATATCCTCTTCTTTTGATGTTTCTTGATCCTTTTCTTCCTCATCTTCATAGTCTATGTAAAATAATTTCTTCTCAACGCACTTATGACCTTTAGTGCATTTTCTATCATAATTGTAACAAAGCCCTATTTCTCTTTTCTCTTCCAATTTTTGTGGCTAGGAGAAGAAACACCTCCATAATTATAGTCATAAGTGGTGGGATTCCTTGATTTCATAATTTTTCTTTCAATTTTTCTTGCCAACACGAATGCCTCCTCCAATGAATCAGGTTCCCAAAAATGAACCTCATGTTGAACGTTATCCTTTAAAGTCCCTATGAAGACATCAATCCTTTGCTTCTCTGGAATATAATTTACCCTTCCATTTGATTTTTCAAAGTATTCAATGTGCTCTTCCATTGAACCATTTTGTTTGAGATTTATCAATTGGTTAAAGAAGGAGTTTCTCTTTGTATGCTTATAATGTATTATCATTTCCTTTCTGAAAATTGACCACGTGGCAAGTGGTTTACAAGGAAAAATCCCTTTATACCATAAAAATTGATTCGGTTCTAAATAATTAGATGCATTACATACCTTTTGTAACAGTGGTACACCATGTAGATCAAAATATTTCTCCATCTGTAGTATCCAATTTACCAGATCCTTGCCATCAAATTTCTGCATCTCGCTTTTTCTTGATTTTAGGAGCTCGATCTTGAAATAGCTATAACTTTGTAATTTAAGATCTTCCAGTTCTAAAATTGTGACTTGCAGTATCCCTTTGTGTCCTCTTTCTAATGCCACCAATCTAATCCAAATTGGATTCTCCAAGGAAGAGTAATGTCAAATCTCCTACAGTGACCTAATTATAGACTAGTTCAGTAGAGCGAACTTGTACAATGTGACATGTGTCACTATTTCAACCTTTGGATCTAAGAAACATAAACAAGAAACTAAAGTCCGACTCTTTCTATAACTTCTTATGAAATTTCAATCCGATTCTCAAAGGGAACGTTATGATGATTTTCCCCAGGTCGCCTCTTTGGAATGTAATTCGGGGGTCTACAAAAACCCTAACTTTCTCAAACTATTTCTCTGAAAATATAGCGAGACGAGATCTGAAATTTGGAGTGAAGGTTCAGACTAATATCGTCTCAAATGGGTTTCTTTCCTAGCTTCTGAGACTTTGTACCGAAATAGTTATAGCAAGCATTCCACGATGACATGTTTGGAGCAGTGAAACCCTAGAATCCATAGCTTTGATACCAAATGTTATGAAACCAGCTCACAAAAAGATAGAAAATATAGATGAATTCCTTAGAAATAAGCCTCTTTGAGGGCGTGACCTCCTTTACATTACACAAATGAACAATTCTTGGATGATTCAAATGACAAGACCTCCTTTCTATATATAGGAGTCTAAGGGGTCATAATATAATTAGAGCCGACATAACAATAATAATGTAAGGGCACAATAATAACAATAGTGGACTTCTATGGGGCACAATAGTAACAATATGGGGACTACATGGGTAGAAAAATATAATAAGGGGGTTGTACTACTAACAATAAGGGGTTACACTAGTAATATAGGGGCCTAACATATCAAGAAGAAAAATGTAATAGTGTTGATTGATTTGGGTAGTACCCATAATTTTACTCATTGTAAGATAGCCAAGGAATTGAATTTCTTCCTATATCCAGCACGAGAGTATCAAGTGATGGTTTCAAATGGAGGAACCATAAATTGCTCTAGAAAGTGACATAATATAAAGCTATCCATGGGAGAATTTGTATTGAATAGTTCAATTATTTCCATTCCAATGGGTGGTGATGATGTTGTACTAGGAGTCTAACGGCTACAGTCTTTGGGTATGACAACTTTTTATTTTCAAGAAGTTTTATTGAATATTTTTTTTGGAAGGAAAGGAAGTTGAATTGAGGGGTATCGTAGGGAAATTGGCAAAGATAATAAGATCTAACAACATGAAAAAGTTTCTAAATAAAGAACAACGGGGTGTAATTGCACAAATATGTTCACTAGAGGTTCCCACATCGAAATCATCTATTTCTCTAGATCTCCAAAATGTTTTGGACAATCATTCCAAGATATTTGAGACTCCCAAAGTCCTCCCACATATTCAAATTCATGATCATGTTATTCATTTGATTCCAGGAAGTGTTCCTCCAAACATCATGCCTTACAAATATCCATATGCCCAAAAGAGTGAAATTGAAAATATGGTTGCAAAAATGTTAGATGTTGGTATAATTCAACCTAGTCAAAGTTCATTCGTTGCTCTAATAGTATTGGTGCACAAGAAGGATGGATCATAGTGCGTGTGTCCAGATTATAGGGAGCTCAACAAGCTCATTATTAAAGATAAATTTACTATTCTTGACATTGATGAATTATTGGATGAGTTACATGGAGGAATTTGCTTCGCCAAGTTGGAACTTTGTTTAGGATATCATCAAACTAGAATGAAGACTAAAGGCATTTCAAAAACAACATTTAGAACTCATGAGGGTCATTGTGATTTTTTGGTGATGCCTTTGGCCTTACCAATGCACCTTCTACATTTCAAGGTTTGATTAATTCCATTTTCAAAACCTTAGAAAATTTGTGTTAGTTTTTTTTGAGGATATACTAATCTACAGTAAGTCTTGGAAGGATCAAGTTTAACATGTTGACAAGGTGCTCAAACTATTGGAGGAGAAACAATTATATGCAAAAGCCTCCAAATGTTTCTTGGAGTACAAGACATGGAATATCTGGGGCATATTGTATTGCATGAAGATGTTAAGGTAGACCCTATCAAAATTAAAGCTATTAAGGAATGGAAAATCCCCACATACATGAAGCATTTGCGAGGATTTCTCGAGTTGATAGGGTATTATCAAAATTTTAATAAGAATTATTGGAGAATAGCAGCACCTATGACAATATTATTGAAGAAAGATGCATTTACTTGGACTCCAGAAGCAACGAAGGCCTTTGAACAACTGAAAAAGGCAATGTGCAAAGCACTGGTCTTAGCTATCCTAGATTTCACAAAAACGTTTATTGTGGAATGTGATACCTCCAAAAATGGAATTTGTGTTGTTTTAATGTACGAATGAAGACCCATTTCTTTTGAAAGTCATCTAATCAAATGAAAGTATTTACATAAAGCTATTTATGAGAAGGAAATGTTGGCAATACTACATGCACTTAATAATGGCGACATTACCTAATGGTAAGACTCTTTAAGTTAAAAATGGATCATGATAGTCGTAAATACTTTTTAGAAAAAATATTATCTTTAGAAGAGTAGCATAAATGAGTCACAAAGATGTTGGGTTATGACTTTGAAATAACAAAAAAAGGATGCAAAATGTTGTTGCAGATGCACTCTCAAGAAAGGATGAGCATGTGGAAGCATTGTTTTGTGCCATTTCTATAATCCAACTAGATTGGATAAATGAAGCAAGGGATGAATGGAAGAATCACAAAGAAGTGTGGGAATGCATTCAAAAGTTGCAGCAAGATCCTAGTACATCTGATACATTTACCTGGAAAAATGATTCGTTATGGTACAAAGATCACTTATACCTATGTAAGAATTCCCAACTCAAACAAAAGATGCTTTTGGAATTGCACATCTCTCCCTTAGGAGGGCACTTATGAATTTTAAAAACTTACCACCAGGTTAAGAAGGAAATTTTGGGATGTTCTTAAATATGATATTCAAAATTTTGTGGCAGAATGTTTGGTTTGCCAAAAAAATAAAGTTGAGACAATTAATACCTCAGGTCTGTTACAACCTTTATACATTCCAAGTTAACATTGGGAGGAGGTTTTAATGGGTTTTATCACAAATTTACCCAATTCCGAAGGAAATAGTGTCATCATGGTGGTAGTTGATAGAATTACCAAGTATGCACACATTTGTGCATTATCTTGTCCATTTAAATCCAGTACAATTGCTACTGCATTTATGGAAACAATTCAAAATCTACATAGAAACCCAAATATTATTGTATGTGACAAAGATCCCATTTTCTTTGGAAATTTTTGGACAAAATTATTTTCTTGTTTGGGTACTCAGTTAACTCACATCTGATCTTATCATCCCCAATATGATGGGAAAAATGAGATAGTGACCAAATGTTTGGAAGGATATCTTCAAACTTGCTTTGTATCTACTAAACATACACAATGGGTCAAGTGGCTACCTCTAGCTAAATTGTGGTATAGTACTTCCTTCCATATTGCAGCAAAAATTACCCCATCTATGGCACTTTATGGATATCATCCACCATCCATCACATAATATTTAAGACAAAATGATAAGGTTCAAGTAGTGAAATATCACATCAAGAGTCAACAACAAGTTCTCCAACTCTTAAAGGATAACCTCACTTTGGCAAAGAATAGAATGAAACAACAGGCAAATCAACATCACAGTGAAAGAATTTTCGATGTAGGTGATTGGGTATTTCTACAACTACAACCATACAAACAAATGTCGCTCAAGCAAGATAAGAAGGATAATAGATTATCACCAGAGTATTATGGTCCGTACAAGGTGTTGCGAAGTATTGGTACTATGGAATACAAATTACAGCTTCCTGCATATTCACAAGTGCGCCATGTTTTCCATGTGTCATGCTTGAAAAAGATTATAGGTGACAAGCTCCCAATTCAAACAATATTGCCAGAGCTTGACGAGGAAGGAAAAATCATATTGGAACCTAAAGCAATCACAGAAACATGAAATTGACAAGTACAAAATTGATCAATTTCAGAGTATCTCATTAAGTCAAAGAAATTAACGGCTAAAGATTCAACATGGGAGGATGATAAGTTTATATAGAAGCATCCAGAACAACTCAAGCATTGATGACAACACTTTTTTGAAGGAGAGGGGCATGTTAGGCCCCTATACTACTAGTGTTGCCCATTATTATTATTAGTGCAACCCCCTTATTATATTTTTGTGCCCATGTTGTCCCCATATTTTTATTATTGTGACCATAGAAGCACACTATTGTTATTGTCGTGCCCTTAGAATATTATTGTTATGTTGGCTCTGATTATGTGTGATCCATTAGAATCCTATATATAGAAAGGAGGTCCTATCATTTGTAGCATGCAAGAATTGTTCGTTTGTGTAATGTAAAGGAGGTTGCCCCTTCGAAGAGGCTAATTTTGAAGTTGTTGATCTATATTTTCTTCTATTTTGTGAGTTGGTTGCAAAAAACATTCAAACAAATCTCAACCTTATAAATGTAAAAGAGTGCACGCAACGGGTGTCAATTATTTATGGTTCATGTAGAAGTAAGTGAACAACAACGAGAAGAATCAAAATTAGATACCCTGCTAGTTATTAAGGAGTTCCGAGATGTCTTTCTGGAGGAAATAAAAGGTTTACCACCCCCACCCGCAAATATATATATATGTTTCCACTTAATTGGTACCTGATTTCTCCCTAATGTCTAGATCCCCTTACCGAATGAGCCCACCCAAGTTATTGGAGTTGAAAATGTAACTACAAGAACTACTAGACAAAGGTTATATTAGGCGAAGTGTATCACAGTGGGGGGCTCCCATGTTATTTTTCAAGAAGAAGGATGACACATTTAGGATGTGCATCGATTATGAAGAATTAAATAAGTTAACCATTAAAAATAAATATTTGTTGCCCAACATTGATGGTCCATTTGATCAAGTAATGGGGGAAACCATTTTTTTAAAATTGATTTAAGGACGGGATATCCTATTGAGAATCAAAGATGAAGATATTTATAAGACAACCTTTAGAACCAGATATGGAAACTATGAGATTGTAGTGTTAACATTTGGC
>APFE031042273.1:77562-100627 GCA_000404065.3 Pinus taeda
TTTTCCATGTGTCATGCTTAAAAAAGGTTATAGGTGACAAGCTCCCAATTCAAACAATATTGCCAGAACCTGACGAGGAAGGAAAAATCATATTGGAACCTAAAGCAGTCACAGAAACATGAAATTGACAAGTACAAAATCGATCAATTTCAGAGTATCTCATCAAGTTGAAGAAATTAATGGCTGAAGATTCAACATGGGAGGATGATAATTTTATATAGAATCATCCAGAATAACTCATGCATTGATGCCAACACTTTTTTGAAGGAGAGGGACATGTTAGGCCCCTATACTATTAGTGTTGCCCATTATTATTATTAGTGCAACCCCCTTATTGTATTTCTGAGCCCATGTTGTCCCCATATTGTTATTATTGTGACCATAGAAGCACACTATTGTTATTGTCGTGCCCTTAGAATATTATTGTTATGTTGACTCTGATTATGTGTGATCCATTGGAATCCTATATATAGAAAGAAGGTCTTGTAATTTGTAGCATCCAAGAATTGTTCATTTGTGTAATGTAAAGGAGGTTTCCCCTTCGAAGAGGCTAATTTTGAAGTTGTTGATCTATATTTTCTTCTATTTTATGAGTTGGTTGCATAACACATTCAAACAAATCTCAACCTTATAAATGTAAAAGAGTGCATGCAAGGGGTGTCAATTATTTATGGTTCATGTAGTAAGCGAACAACAAGGAGAAGAATCAAAATTAGATACCCTGCTAGTTATTAAGGAGTTCCGAGATGTCTTTCTGGAGGAAATAAAAGGTTTACCACCCCCACCCGCAAATATATATATATGTTTCCACTTAATTGGTACCTGATTTCTCCCTAATGTCTAGATCCCCTTACCGAATGAGCCCACCCAAGTTATTGGAGTTGAAAATGTAACTACAAGAACTACTAGACAAAGGTTATATTAAGTGAAGTGTATCACCATGGGGGGCTCCCATGTTATTTCTCAAGAAGAAGGATGACACATTTAGGATGTGCATGGATTATCAAGAATTAAATAAGTGAACCATTAAAAATAAATATTCATTGCGCAACATTGATGGTCCATTTGATCAAGTAATGGGGGAAGCCATTCTTTTAAAAATTGATTTAAGGACGGCATATCCTATTGAGAATCAAAGATGAAGATAATTATAAGACAACCTTTAGAACCAGATATGGAAACTATGAGATTGTAGTGTTAACATTTGGCCTTACTAATTCCTCAACAACCTTTATGCTCTTGATGAACAACATAATTAATAACTATCTGGATAATTTTGTTTTGGTACTTATAGATGACATTTTGGTGTATTCCAAATATGAAGAAGAACATAAGGAACACCTAAAATTAGTGTTGCAAACTCTAATATAATGTCAATTACATGCCAAATTTAATATGTGTGAGTTTTACAAAAATGGAATACAATATTTGGGCCACATTATTTCAAAGGAAGGACTACCGGTTGATCCTGAAAAGGTTAGGGCCATGGTAAATTGGCCCATACCAAAGGATGTTTTTATTGTCCATTCGTATATGGAAATCATAGGATACTACTGAAGGTTTATAAAGGGATTCTTGAAAATAGCACATCCTATTACATCTTTATAGAAGAAAGTAGTAACATTTGAATGGACAACCAAGTGCGAAGAAAGTTTTGATAAGATGAAACATACACTTACAATGGATCTTATTGTAAAACTTGCAGATCAAAATAAAGAGTTTATAGTTTAGATTTTAGGCTACTGTGGTAGTTATTTGCAGTGACATGTTCCGGATTTTCCACAGTTTTTTCTTTCTTCTGTCGACATTTCAAACCCCAAAGGGGGTCCATCATCAGGACAAATAAGATAGAATAAGCATATTCTATCTTATTTGTCCTGATGATGGACCCCTTTTGGGTTTGAAACGTCGACAGTAAGAAACAAAAAACTGTGGAAAATCTGGAACATGCCACTGCAACAGTTTATAGTTGTGGTACCAATGCTTCTAAATGGAGAGGGCTAGGGGGAGTTTAAATTCAAGAAAATTTAGTTGCGTATCTATGAGGTCTAAAAAATTGAAAACACATCAAAAAAAATTATGCTATATATGATTTAGAGCTACCGACTTTAATACATGATTTAAATATGTAGAGGATTTATCTGTTAGCAATAAAATTCACTTTGGTGATAAATCATATCGGCTTAAAATATCTTTTCATCCAACCATATCTCAATGCCAAATAAGCTAGGTGGATGGTGTTTATTACCGAGTTTGAGTTTGGCATTAAACACATAAAGGGGAAAGAAAACAAGATAGAAGATGCCTTTAGAAGACATGTCTATATTCTAACGGATGCATATGTTAGCAACGTTAGAACAAATTTAGTGGAGTAGATTAAAAGCTCAATAACCAGTGATCCTAAATACATGGAAATTCAACAAATATTGGAGTAGATTGACATCCTTGGTTATGATGAAAATCTTGAAAATTTGTTGATTTATAGAAAATGGTTGTATTTTCCAAATGTGAATGTCCTAAAACAAATGGTACTAGATGAGTATCATAAGAAAGCATATGCAGGACGTCCTGGGTACCAAAATATGATCACAAAATTAAGAAAGAACTTCTTTTGGCCAAGTATGAAAAATGAGGTCATCGACTATTTATCAAAGTGTTTAGAATGTCAAGAGGTGAAGGTTGAACATCAACACCCTATTGGTTTGTTGAATCCACTACCTATCCCTAAATGGAAAGGGGTAGTAATTTCATTAGATTTTATCGCCAAATTGCCAAGGACCAAAATGCAACATGACTCTATTATGGTGGTGGTAGACACCTTAAGTAAAGCAACAGATTTCATACCTGTAAAATCCTCTTATGTTACAGCCACGGGGGCTCCACTCAATTACCATCTAACATATCACGTGCATTCATGGCATACTAAAAAGTACCCTTAATTTGACTACATATTGGAAAATACCTCTAAAATTCATATTATAAAATGCCCTACGAATACGAACCCAATATACATTTCCAATTTTAAAAACTCCTTCTTTTGTAAGCTATTGTAGGTATCCTTTTTCTCATTAACACTTTTTATGCCTCTTTATATTTTTTCAATAACTTTGAGCTCCATTTTTATACCTACCAATATAAAAACTCTTTACCCCGTATATATCCCCCAATAAATTATGTCATTTTTTCCTCAATAAATATCCCCCAATATGAAAGCACATGATATGGTATTGCCCTCCCAGTGAAGCCCCCATAGGTACACCAAAAATTCTAATATCTTCATGAAGGAGATTTTTCGACTATATGGATTACCCAAAATGGTGGTGGCAGATGACGATTCCAAATTCACCTCAAAATTTTGGAAAGTGTTGTTTCGGGGCATGGGAACTCATCTAAATTTCAACACTACATATCAGCCTCAAATGGATGGAAAATCCAGGAGAACCAATCAGATTTTAGAGGACATCCTCAGGATGTATGTCATCAAAAAACCTACTAAATGGGAGGATTTTCTACATTTGGTAGAATTCACTTAGAATAACAACTATCAAGCATCCATAAAATAAACCCTTTTGAAGCCATGTATGGCAAAAAATTCCATACACCTTTGATTTGGATTTAGTCAATGGATAGATTAATACTTAGACAAAATGATTTCTAGGAAATTGAGCAAATTGTGAGGAGGACTTGGCAAAACATAAAAGCTACATAGGAAAGACATAAAAGTTATGCAAACAAAAAGAGAACACAGAAAGGAGTTAAAAATTGGGGATCATGTCTATTTAAGGGTGAAACCAAGAAAAAGTACCTTAATGATGGGAACATGTAAAAAATTGGCACCTCAATTTTGTAGGCCTTTCGGCATTCTAGATAGAATTGGACCCATAGTGTATCAATTAGCATTACCTAGCAATATTAAAGTGCACAATGTTTTTCATGTATCTTTTCTAAATAAATATGCATACCATGGATCTCACATAATTGATTGGAAATTGCAATAGGTGGAACCCAAAGGAGACTTCCTCGCATAACCTCTTTGCATCCTAAATTAGAAAGAGATCTTGCTCTAGAATCAAGTCATTGTTGGGGTTAAGGTGAAATGGAAGTGCTTTACTCCTAAAGAGGCCATATGCGAGTGGGAAGATGAGATGCAGAAGAGATATCTAGTAGTGTTCAAGGGGGGAATAACTATTGAATAAACATCAGGGACAATGTAAATAAAAAGATGAGGGAAGATGTAATACACCTCCATTTCTCTAATGATTGTTTTCTTTTTCAGACGGAGTTATCTTAGTTTGGATGGTGGAAAAGCCATGAAGTGTTGGTGAAATAAATACATTAAATTTTTTTATGTAATAAGTAATTCTATTAATAAATAAAAAGGGTTGGAATTACTTGGGAATGAGACACTTGAGTAAGTGATTCTTTCCAAAGAAAAAAAACAAAATCTCATTAGTGGATGAGATTCAGCTAAATATTCCATGATAAAGACTTATAGATAAGGTTTAATGGATGGGATAGAAAAAGTCCATTAAATCACTTAGCTGGGGAAAGATGCTAAAAAAGGAGAAGAATAAAGCGTCACGGGAGAGAAAAGTAGGCTTTAAATGAAAAATCTAGAAAAGTGGAATTTCAGAACCCCAAAATGAGTACATTGTTGAAGGAAAAATTGATTATGGAAGAAACTGTATAAAATACCTACTGAAGGGATCAATAGGGGTTGTTGATACCTTGGCAAGTAAATCTAAGCTCGGGGCTAAATTGGAGGATCTCAATTCAAGGTTAGGTTGAAAAGGTGTAAAATTCCCAAGTGTTCCCCTTATGGTGACACTCGTTAGACAATCTGTTATTTCATTTTCTTAATATGAAAAACTATATGCAGATGTTGTCTCCAGAGCAATGTTATCATAAATTTAATTTTGCTGAATATTTGATTCTACTACTAGGATGCACATACTTTGTCCTGATAAATTTAGTTTGGCATGGAATTTGATTCTATTTTTGTGACGCATGCAATCTGTCATTAGTAATTTTATTTGTTGTTAAGAGAAAATATGGATATTACAAATTAATTGACTACGTATGAAAGCCAAAATAAAGAGGGGAGTTTAAGCTTAAATTTTTATGTTTATGAATGTAATTTGATGTATCAATGATAGAAGCAAGGATCTAAAGGGTTCGTATTTGTTTTACCATGTATATATTCCTAAGTATACAATAGTCTAGGAAATTAAACATACGATGCATATAAAAGTATAAGAGTTGACAACTAGAAGAGGAAAGAAGACATATAAAATAAATAGTAAATGAATATGAGGGGAATGATTGTTACCTGTAGGATCTGAGTTGTAAATTCCTATTGAAATGTTATTAGTTCGCAGGAAAATTTTTCATCGCCGTGAGATTTAATTCTTGGGATGTGAGACTAGTGGTAAATTACAGAGCCGAAAAAATATAGTAGACAAATTGTCAAAAACATACTCAATTACTAATTACTTGATGGGTTATACTAATAGCTAATATTTTAACTCGATATACAATTTTAGTACTAATCCTCTATAACAAGATTACAAGAATGACCCTTGGAAAACAATGGTGATTAAGTGATATACAAGAGAACGAATAAAATAATAATTATTTCTTTCGGATTTATACAAAATTGACTAGTAGAATGAAAAATTGAGTACTAGAACACATGTATAACATTTAATGGTATAAAGAGAGAAGTAAGGATTCAAACAATACATCACATGAATAGTAATCAGATAAATATATATCAATACATGCAATTTCCCACTTATAGATATCATTATTGTAAAAAAAACAAAACAAAAAAACAAAAAAATTATTCTGACCATAGGAATATGTAGAAGTCCTTTCCCTGTGCAAGGACTACATTTTATAGTACAGTAAATAATTGTCTCTGCACATAGTAATTAGGGTCTCCGATGTATGAATTGAAATATAATAGTAGAGTAGGACTAAACCGGGACTAGTAATGACAAACCAAAAGAAGAAACTAGAGGCAAAACTCCCTTGATTTAGGGAATAAAATCTAAATAGCCTAGAAGGCATACACTATGAGTAAATCACATTAACTCCAGATTCGCATGAATCGCAGCAGAACAATGAACTGAATCAAACCCCAGAAAGGGAAATCTATCCATCTTGAAAACTAAAGTGGTTGAATGTTAGTGTTTACCGTGTTTTCTAACTACACTGGAAGAGTTATTGTAGGAGTAGTTAATGTGTGCAAGACAGGGGAGAAAAAATATAAATACCTTGAGTTTGAAGTCTGGATTAACATGGTAAAATCATTATCAAAGAAATCAAGTTCATACATGTCTAAGAATGTTGGGCACACTCCCATTTGTACCTAATCAAAACCAAAAAGAGTAACCTTTTAGCTACTAGTGGGAACATTCGAAACAATATTAAAGTTGAAAGGGTAAATATAAAATAAAAGAGAAGAACGAGTAAGGGTTTTGTCACGGGCCCAAATTAAATAAATAAATAACTAAAGAGGTGTTCTTGCCATAATGAAAACCAGAGAGTGCAATGAAAAATTTACCTTCTATTATCCTCAACATTAGGGTCACTGAATTGGGTTAGCGTGGTTTCCCGTCACCCTGTATCAGAAAGGGAAACAAAAATGGGGCCTTTCGCAGTAACCGTGAGTATGAAAATATTGCAACATTAGACAGATTAACACAAGAGCGGAAACGAGCGAGTTGAAATACCAAGATTTACTTGAAGCTAATTGAGTAGTGAAATTGAAGAAAATAGACCTCAAAGTAGGTGACATACCTCAAAATAGAGTAGAAGAAACAATATGTCATCGACTAGGGGAAAGTGATAAAAAATAAAAGCATAGGTTATGGGTTTCAGTCAATAATAATGCAAGGGGATCAAAGTTAGCTAGTAACCCAAAAACAATTACCTACAAAACTTGGCAAGGGAAAAATGTGAAGGGGAGCAAAGGTCGCCCTGCCTCCATGACCTTTGTGTGCCAATTAGAGGCCATATGTCGAGGAGCAAATGATGAGAAATGCTACAACTCCACCAAAAAAATAAAGTGACAAACTAAATGGCATACTAACCAAAGTTCTACATGATAGAAAGACTAGAGTTTGTGTAGTGAGAGCTTGTCCCTTGATTTCCATCTGCTCATCCCAGTTGTTCACATGTTTCCAATAGTATCACGTGCACCCATGTGAAGGATGGATACATAGAAACTAAGGATGGAATGATTAGTTACCAATGTAGATCCAGATAGGTGACATTTAGAATGTTGGGGTTTCATACAATCAAGTGTAAAGAGGAACTTAACAACACACATGTGAGATTTAATTCATACCATGCATGTGTGAGTAGTAGCAATAAAATATCTATGAACATTACAAACACCATATAGAGACAAAATTTTGTATACCATTGCATACACATGCCTAGATCAACATGATAATAATATCATAAGCCCTAGGATGAACAGAAGTTAAACATAACAATGATGCATGATATTAATACCATAAGTCCTATAATGACCAAAAATTACATATAACAGTTATTGATTAAGGGAGGGGTATACAAACATTAGTGTTACACATTTAATGGGTATATTAAATATAGACATGAGTGTTGAATGTTGAATGCAGGTTAGGGATAACATTATGAGGTAATAAGCTTACAAAGGTATACATTTTCATCAACTCATGGAATAAGCCTACGAATGTATATATTTTAATAAACTCATAGAAATGTGTTCATAAGCAAGGCCCTATCTACAACATCTTCATAGGAAAAAATAGCATACGTAATCGTAGCTTTGTTGTTGTTATGTGTAAAAAAAACCAAAAATTATTGGATTGTAGGGGATTGTGGAGTTGTGACATATTGGGCAATGGATTTTGTTTATCCTCAAAAACTTGTTGTTTCAAAAATAAGTTTATAAACAAACTTTTTTCTATCTAGTACATATATCATGGAAAATTCTAAAGAGATACCAATGCTAGAGGTCACAATCCTAATTTCAGTTTATAAATCATCACTAGTAATTTATAGAATTAGTGGTTTCAAGACTCCTACATTAAACTTGTACCAATGGATATATTTGACTTAAAGAATGAACTGTAAGGTGTTTGTGAGAAAGTTTTCTTTATTAGTTGATTTTCAGCCCTTGTTCACTATCATTATTTTTTAAGAGGCTCCTTGGTTCTATAGAAGAAAGGGTCTTTATGTTACCACATAATTCTCAATTTTTTACTCTACCACTACATATGTCACGAAAATATCAATATGAGTTCACCTCCGAAATATGCCATTAAATTTTTTAGATTTATTAGTTTGTCAAGGTATCGTGAATAACTTAGAAAGCCAATTGAAAAAAGACATTCAGTGGATCACATTGATATTTTCTGCATAAATTGCCAAATATATTGTGAAATCCATAATGAAAAGATCTATTGGACAATATGGTTCTATGAGGGAAATTTTTTAGAGGGATTCATGTTTTTGATTGTCAGAAGTTAAATTTTATGTTTCAAATTTACCCACAAACGAAACATTTGTAGGATTCTCATCACGAAATAAAGTATGAAAATCAAAATTAAAACTTTGAAAATCATGCAAGAAACCATAGTAAATAATGACAATAATTAAAATGCATAAAAACAACCGAACATAATGTTAAAAATAATTAAAATGCATAAAACCAACCAAAACATAATGTTAAAAATAATTAAAATGCATAAAACAACAAAACATAAAGTTAGTGGATAGCAATCTATATGAAGAATTATTAAATAAAAAATTCAAATAGTCTCTTAATAGAGAACATAACCATAACACCTAACTTTCTTAAAATGATAATTATAAATAAAACCTTGAGAACACAAATAAATATAAATCATAAATTTGATATCTCTTATTTAAATAAAAAAAAAGTTTACTAATTTAAATTTCATTACAATTTAAATAAATATTTTTATGTTTAAATAAATTATTTAAATTAAAAAAAATCATAATATATTGGTTAATTATAAATTAACAATATAGCATTAAATAAAAGTATAAATTATTGCTAAAGATATTTACATATTCATATAAAAGTATAAATTATTGATAAGGATATTTACATATTCATATCTTATGTCCATCACCAAATTTAATTATTCATGAACTTGTCATTTCTAAGACATGTTTAGTATGGCCATTGACCTAACACAAGACCGTTTCAATTCATAGAATGTAGCTTTATGTGATTTGGAAATTTTTTAATGCCATATATTTGATTAGTTGAAATACCTAAATGTCTATAAGAACTCTAGCTATGCAAGCAATAAAAAATGCACAAAGCCTAATCAAAGATTTATGTTTTGAAATCCGAGGCAGCCACGAATAATTTGGTTTGTGTGTAAGTATTATTTTGTCACTGCATTAAATTTAGTAGGAACTTTCTATAATATCCAATTAAGACCTCGCATTTCCTTGTAATTATATTCTGGTCCTTTCATTTTCTTGTAATTACACGCTATCATTGCTTAAGACTTTCGAAAATTTATAGATTGAATATTTTTTTAAATGACAATGAATCAGTAATTTGTTTAATTTTTTTCCCAACTATAATATTTAAGAATATATTATATTTGATGTCCATTTTTAAAATTTCATGGTTCTTTAAATTAACTCTTAATTAAAATTTACCTTAAATAATAATAAAAATCTCATTTTTAATCATTAAATCTATTTTTTAAAATTATATTATATAAATATTACTTAATTTTATAATTATATTAATTACTTTACTTGATAAAAAATAGTATAATAAATTTAAATCTATAATATTTATTTGAGAAAACACAATTTTTAATTCAAAACAAGTCACCCTATAACATTTAAGGTAAATTTTCATATAATTATATGGTATTTCATGGATTAAATATTTCTGTTATACATATTAATGAAACTTATTGAGGATAAATATTGTACATAATGTTTGAAATTAATTATATTGTTAGGATTTATTAAAAGATGAGTAATTGTTATTAGAAATTTTAAAAATATAGTCATAGAGTTTTTTTTCATCATGAAAATTTATTTTTTAAAATAGATTTTATTGATGTTTATTAAATATAAAAAAATGAATTAATGTTCATGTATGGATATTTATATGAATTAGTATTGTTTTATTTTCAAAGTTTTCAAATATGATGGTCATTTAAGTACAAAATATGCAAAGACATAATTTCTACTGCGCACTTTAAAAAATGTCTTCCAAGATGGAGCCATAGCTGAACCTTCTACTTTAGTGGCTTTAAAATGTAATCTACCTAGTGTGTATATCATAGAGAATTTCTAAAAAGCAAAGATAACTAAATACTCTTATTTTATAAATATTTTTCCTTAATTTATAAATTTAATGATTTTTTTATCTTAGAGACTAAACTTATACTTATACACATGAATTTATTATGTCTAAACAAAACACTATAAATAATATTGTAATCAAAATTTTATTTATTATTAGGTTTTGAAACCTTATTGATATAGACAAATTTTACATAGTTTTGTAGAAAAGAAAAACATTTTATTATTCCACAATTTCTATATTTCAAACCTAAAATTATGCTATCAAAATACCATTAATATTTATAAATTTTTTAAAAATATTGAAATAATTAAAAAAATATCTTTAATACATGAATTGAATTTTTTTCACATATACCTAAATCATAATAACCAACTTTGTAGTTTAATTATAATTTCACATTTTTTCTCAATTAAAGCACATTCACTGAATAGAAGACTGGTGTTCCTAGCTTTGGAAGACTCAAGCTCCTCTTAAATATAAGGTTTTGGCTTGCAAATAATTTAAATTATTGTAAAGGGAAAGCTGTATTAAGATGGACTTGAGTGGCTTACAACCTTGAAATTTTTAAGAAAATTAATCTACAAATTTTTATTAATTCCCCATACATATATACATACCTATACACAATACGTATTTTTATCGATACAAAAGAACTCAAAATCAAGACCAATGGAATAAAATACCCTTCAACTATTTTTACAACACTAGCTTTGCGATAATTCTCTTATGATGTCATATATCTTTATTTTTCATATTTAGTGAGCAAGGAATTCAAGGGTCTTTAGAAGCAGAGACATCACCGAACCATCATTGTTGTTTCCATTACAATGATGGCTATAGTATATGAGGTTAAGTGGAAGATTGAAAAGTTAAGGGTGCCAATCATGTTGCATATTGATGACAACATTCTTTAGTGATTTTTCTATGGGGTCTTCGAGGAGATCCCCATGTGTGGAATTAGCATAGTTTTATATATAGCTCATAATCATTATATCTTTGTGTTATGCCCATATCTTTGTGTTATGCCCATGGGAAAGGCATTAACAAAAAAGCAGAGTTCCTCAGTTCCTAACCGTATGATCATTGCTGAAGATAGCCCAGGATAAAGGCATCAGAAAACTACATTACAGATTTTTGTAGACTTCCACGTAGTGATAAAATGGGAAAACAATAATATCTTTATTGAAAAGTTATAATTTTTTTTTCTCGGTAAAAAGACTAAGTTTCTATTATATGTACATAACTGAAAATTACAAGCATTTTAGCGTGAGGAGACATGGATTCCATGGCAGCTTGATATGCCATGATACAGACCGAATTACACAAAAAACTCCCACGCAGGGGAACCTGAAAACCTTGAATCTGTAAGACTACCTGTAGGTTCGATGAGGAGTACTCAGGACCGCTATCATACAGGCTTCACACTCAAAATTCGACTCACCCGCGCAGGGGCAGACAAACTCGCTAACAGTCTCCCCTCCAGACTCCCTTACAGACTCCGGGACAGACTCACAAACAAACGCGCTAACAATCTCCCAAACCGACTCCCATACAGACTCCCAGACATACTTTATCTCCCTTACAAAAAATACAGAGATACAAAAAGGCTCTAAACCAGAGAAAATAGCGATCCAAACCAGATAATTCGCGGAGAAGCAAGAGGAGGACCTAAGGGGGGGGATGAGCTCCACATCACGGGTGCGCTTGCGCTGGTTGCTCGTCCGCCAACGACTTTTCTTCCACAATCTCGCACCACCCAAGTCCTTCCGGAATCCCCTCCCACATTGCAGCCCATTTGGCCGCGTCGCGTGCTCTTGCAGCTTGGGATGAGGAGGGGCTTCCCCTGATGGCTGGTGCTGAGGAGGAGGGTTCAATTGCAGGAGGAGGCGAAGGTAATTCAGGACCAGGAGGAGGCAGTGGAAGTTCAGGACCAGGAGCGTCGGCGGGAGGAGCTTCCACTTCAACCGGAGGACCTTCATCCTCAGCATCAGGGGTGCTGGTGAAGAGCACCGAAATGTGCGCGCTGATTCCTTGGGCCGCGCCCAGCCTCCCCAGATTAAAGACCACCGACCCAAAAGCAGGAAGTGCAGGACCTTCCGGGCTTGCTCCACCAACCTCCACAACTTGCTCGGCCAGGAGATGAGCCACTTCAGCGCGACGGAAGCAGAAGTGGCAGCAGCAGTGGTGATGCTCCCTGCTGGCCTGCCCACGACCGCTTGATCTGTTTGAGCCTCTGCCTCTTCGGCACGGCTGTCTATGGCGGAGCCTAGCCATGGCAAGCTTGCCCTCTTCTTGACCAGGGAATTGGACCTTGTTCTGCCGCCCTCCTTCTTCCCAAGCCTCCCGTCGTCGTTCTGAAGTTGGACCTCTGTACACTGAGGGTAAAACCCGGAGGAAGGTGAGCAGAGGTGGCGGACTACCCAGCCAGCACCAGGCATGTCCCCTCCATCGAACACCAGGAGACCAGACCCCCAACCAACAATGCTGATCGCCAAACAACTGCCTGGAGCCGACCTCGACCGGGGATAAATACCCCTCGCCATTCCAGAACCAGCCCTCGGCCGTCTCCTGACTGTCATCCATGGCAGCAATAACTGCCCTGATCTACCACCCTGCCTTGAATGCGGATGGACGGCGGGCGAACAAGAGCAGTTATACTGCATGGGGGATGGCATGTGCCGTCACGTGGGGGCCAGGTGGCGCTCCCATCCTCGGCTCCGTGGCACCCGCATCCGGGGGATCAATGTCAGCTTGAAGAAGAGTCTTACATTCCTGAGTAAGCTGGGAGCTGGGAAGGATGTCCAAGGTTCCAGCAAGGAATGGGAAGTGACTTTCTACTCCTATGTTGGCTAGGAGATCAGCTACTTTGTTCCCTTCACGTCTCGAATGGTGGAAGGTGATGGCCCTGTGATGATGCAGCTCTTGAGCAATGTTGTGTAGTCTAGCCTCCAGTCTCCAGCTGTCCGCAACTTTTCTGGTTTGAGAGCCTTGATGAATGCGGGAGACCATGCCTAGAATGATTTGGGAATCTCCTTCAATAATCAGAGGGTGCAGGTTCTGACGTTTGGCTTCAAGAATCCCTTGCCAGAGGCCCTCCAGCTCAGCTGAGTTATTGGAGTCCCAGCCTATATTCCCAAAATAGATCCTGATAGTGTTGCCAGAATGATCCCTAATGATTCCACCGTAGCCTGCTTTCCCTGGATTGCCTTTAGAGGCCCCATCAAAATTTAATTTGAATGAGTTAGCCGGAGGGGCTATCCATTTTCTATTCTCTTCATTGATGCTTTTCTTAACCCTTTGGGAAGCGATTTCTTGAGGCAGGTCCAACATCCAGTTGTTTAGAATGTTTTGCTCTCTGTCCTTAGTGGGCAAGTCTTGTTTAGTCCATGATTTCAGGTGCATTGTCTCTTTGAGGTTGCCGTGCGTTCTAGTCCAGATCTCTTCTGTGGTCGAACTATGGTTTTTGAAGATCCTCCTATTCCTTTCCTTCCAGATATTCCAAATTACAATTCCTGGGATGATGTTCCACAGGCCATTAAGAAGCTCACTATCATAGGGGCTTTTTGGCCATTGTCTGATAGTGTCTATGATGTCTCCAGGCTTTTTGCCATTCATCTGGCATCTGAAGCTGATTTGATCCCATAGCTTGCTGGCTAGAGGGCAGTTATCCAAAAGGTGTTGAAGATTTTCTTCACTGTTGAAGCAGTTGTGGCAAATTGAGGGCCCATGAAAATTGCGCCGCCTTAATTTATCCCAGGTGAGGATCTTTTTATGCCCAACCATCCATAGGAGGTGAGAGATTTTCGGCCAGGCCTTGAAGCTCCAGATTCGGTCCCATAGCGGATCTGGTCTGAAGTCGGATTGAGTTGAGAGAGAATAAGCTTCCGTAGTGGTGTAAGTGCCTTTTGGGCGATATCCCCATCTGAGAATATCTTCACTATTTTCAGTTCTTATGCTTCTTTTCCTTAATTCTTCTTCCAGAGTGAGTTCCTCCTGCCTGGTGGCGTTTGTGGTAATTTGATTGCTCGGGAGCCATTGTCTGAACCCACTTGCCAAATCCTGCATCCAGAATTGGTGAACCGTTGCGTGCTGCTGAATCTGTCTGTCCGATATTAACCTTGGCGGAAGAAGGTTGGAGAGCTTGGGATGCTGATTCCACGCATCCGTCCAAAATCGCGTACTCCTTCCATCTCGAATTTCCCAGAAGCTGTGCTTCATGATGAACTGGTGGTGTTGCTTGGCTGCATTCCAGATGAGAGAGCCATTGCCCATAGGTTCATATCTGATGAGATCCTGCTGGGGGATGTTGATGGTGTATTTGGCTGTCCATATGGTGGCCCATACCTTGCTTGGATTGGTAAGCCATTGCCACCAAATCTTGGCATTCATGATGACATTACTACTCTCAGGATCCCTCAGACCAATGCCTCCCATTCTTTTGGGTTTGCAAATCGCTTCCCATTTGACAAGAGCCCATTTGCGGTGGGTGGCCGAACTGCCCCATAGAAAGTCTCTCTGAAGGGATTTTAATCTTTTCAGGACCCATTTTGGAGCAGCTAGGATGGAGAACAGGTAGAGGGGCATGGCTTGCAAGATAGATTTGATTAGCACTACCCTGCTGGCCATGTTGAGGGATCGATAGGTCCAGAGGTTGAGTTTGGATTCAAATTTTTCCAAGAGAACCCTCCAGGCAGGTTGTTTAATGGCAGAGGCCGTAAGGGGGGGGCTCCCAGGTAGGTGGAGGGGAGAGAGGCAGCTTGGAAGCCTAGAATGCGAGTGATGGCGAGCTTGACTGACGGGGGGGTGTGGAAGAAGAAAATTTGGGATTTGGCTTTATTCACATGTAGGCCTGAGGCATCTGCAAAATCTTTGAGCAGGGATTTTAGGCGGGAAGCTTCCTGAGCAGAGGGGTATCCATAGAGCATGGTGTCGTCAACAAATTGCTGGTGGGAGGATGCAGGGGTGTTATGAATGGAGATCCCTTTTAACTGGTTAGAGAGGAGAGCTTGCTTGAGGTGTCTACCTAGACCCTCAGCCATAATGATAAAGAGGAAGGGGGAGAGGGGGTCCCCTTGCCGAATTCCTCTCGAGGGCTTGAAGGGGCGGGAGGGGAGACCATTAACCAAGAGGGAAAGATGGGTAGAAGTAATGAGGC
The DNA here is from genome assembly GCA_000404065.3 of Pinus taeda. NCBI lineage: Eukaryota > Viridiplantae > Streptophyta > Pinopsida > Pinales > Pinaceae > Pinus > Pinus taeda. Next base: position 93,084 of record APFE031042273.1, read on the forward strand.
TCAATATCCAACGGATCCACGAGTGACAGAAGCCAAAGGCTTTCAGCATATTTTCAATGTATGACCAGCTGAGCTTGTCGAAAGCCTTGGAGAGGTCCAGCTTGAGAAGCATTCCAGCTTGCTTGGAGCTTTTGAGAGAGTGGATGATTTCATGCGAGAGAATAATGCCGTCCATTATCTGCCTCCCTTCAACGTATCCTGATTGCTCCGGGGAGATGATCATAGGCAGGAGAGGTTTTAGGCGGTTGGCAATGACTTTGGAGATTACTTTGTAGAGGACATTGCAGAGTGCAATGGGTCTGAATTTTTCAGGAGTGAGGGAATGCTCTTCTTTGGGGATAAGGGTGATGAAGGTGGAATTAAGAGCTGGGAGCAACCATCTCTTCGCTCTGGATTCCTCGACAACCTGCCAGACCTCCTCTTTGACCAAATCCCAGAACGCATGGAAGAACGTGGATGTGAACCCGTCGGGGCCAGGGGCTTTGCCCTCCTTGAGCTGTCCCATAGCTTCATCCACCTCCTGAGCATTGATTGGGCGCATGAGAATTTCGTTGTGCTGCGCTGTTACTAGCTTTGGTATATTGGCAGTTATTTTGCTAATAGCTCTGTGCCTATTCTCCTCTTGTTCCCTGTGGACCTGCTGGAAGTGCGTAAGGAGAACCTCTTCTATTTGCTCATGCTCTTCAACCCTTTCCCGATCCTGGTTGATGATGAAGGGGATTTGGTTGTGCATCCTCCTTTGGACAGTAGTTCTATGGAAGAACTTGGTGTTGCGTTCCCCTTCCTTAAGCCAATTTATTCGAGACTTTTGTCGCCAGTAGATTTCTTCTTGCTTCCTTCTTTCATCAATCTGCTTGTTTATGTTCCTTTCTCTGTCTAAGGTGGAATCTGTGTGGCCTGAGTTAATTACTTCCTGGTGGATGGTCTTCAGCTCTTTGTGGAGCTCCTTCTGAGCATCAAATATATTGCCAAAGGTGTTTCTGTTCCAGCTCTTTATGTTCTCTTTTAGGAAGCGCAGTTTTTGTTGGAGCTGGAACATTTTGGAGCCTTGCGGGGGAATAAAGGAGGCCCATGTATTTTTGATGAAGTCCTTGAATGCTGGATGAGTTAACCAGAAAGCTTCAAACCTGAAGGGTTTTCTGGTTTTGTTCCCTGGTCTCTGCCAACTGAGAGCGATCGGCCAGTGATCAGATCCTGAGTAAGCTAGGATTTCCGCAGAGAGATCTCCTCCTAGGTGGACCGCGTTGTCCGAGATCAAGAAGCGATCCAGCTTTGAGGCTATCTCTGAGGATCCTCCTCTGCGATTACTCCAGGTGTAAGTGCCATTGCTGAAGGGCATGTCTATGAGGGAGGCACTTATAATGAAGTCTTTGAAGTGATGAGCCTCAGGCTCCAATCTGGATCTGCCTCCACTTTTTTCCTCCGTTCTGGTTATCATGTTGAAGTCCCCTGCGATGATCCAGAGCGGATGTTGCCTGTGCCTGTTGAGCATTTCTATGCTGTCTAGGAGCAACTTCTTGCTGCCTGCGTCTTGCGGGAAGTAAACATTGGATATATTCCCGTGGATGTTGGAACCCAAAAGGTGAAAATTCGCTTGAATGAGGTGATGAGTTGCATGAAAGTTGGTGAGAGAGATGGATTGGGGGTTCCAGGCTATGGCCAAACCTCCTGAGGCCCCTGTTGCATCCACTGCCATTGATTTGCATCCTGGCCAGATTTTTGAGAGAGAGCTATCTAATCGATCACTTGTGCACTTGGTTTCTTGGAGAAAACAAATCTGAGGTTTTTCCAATTTGATCATGTTCTTTAACATTCTGGTTTTTCCTGGGCTGTTGAGCCCTCGTATATTCCATGATACGAGCTTCATCTTTTAACTATTTTGGGTAGGCTTGTAATACTTTGTTAACTTTGCATATCTGCCTGAATCAACTAGTATTTTCCCAATTGCTATGGTTCTCTGGAGATCCGTCTTCCTTCCTCTTTTCTTAGAGTCCTTCAGTCTCAGATTGTCTACCCAAGTACCTCCTGGTTGGATTCCAAGATGTTGTTGATAGAATGCTCTGGAAATGACCCCTTCTAGCTTTTCTATATCGTCTTCGGAGATCTTTTCAAAGGCTTTCTTTTGGCATTTTAACTCAAGCTCTATTATATCCAGACCATGCAGATCAATACTTTCTGGCTCAACTTCCATGATTTGCGACTGATTGGTGATTTCCAGGGGAGTTTCAGGAATAGGCGCAGAATTCATTTTACCCTCAATCTCCATATTGATGAGAAATTCCTTCGGAATTTCTTGGTTCCTACTTAGGATGGAGGGAATGTAGATGGGTGGATTAGTGGTGAAGGAAGGGGAGCTAGCTCGGGAGGGGAGGAGGGGAAGGGGCCTGGGAAGAAAGGAGGAGGAGGGGAGGGGTGATGAGGGGGGGGGGGTTTGAGGCTAAGGGGGGAGGAGGCTCAGAAGAGGAGGCATGGGGGGTCAAACTTTCATGGGAGGGGGCTGAATCCCCAGGGATATTGCTTAAAGACTCAAAGCTGTTCTTGGAAGCATGATTGTGGGATTTGGGAGGCTGGGGCTTTGGCCCATTTTGAGACTTCTTGTGCATGCGTTTCCTGTTCGAGACTTTGGTGAAGCCATCTTGGGGAGGGGTTTCAGAGGTCTCAGGAGCACTGGGTTTAGCATTAAGGGGACAATCTCTAAATAAGTGACCTATCACATGGCATCTGCGGCATCTAAAGGGAACATGCTCGTAGTCAAGAGGCTGGATCCATTCCTCGTCTCTATGGGTTAATGTGACATAGTCAGGAAGGGCTTCATTGAGCCTAATGAATACACAGATTCGGGCATAAGAAATAAACTTACGGTTTTTAGTTTCCTCTGCAGTCCTGATGTATCTGCCTATTCCATTGCCGATCTTCATTAGGCATTGATCTGCCCAATATTCTTCCGGGAGCGAGAAGAGCCTGATCCAGACAGGAGCCCAAGCCAGGTCTTCATTGTCCGGGTTGAATCGGGGTTTCCAGTTCCTGAGGTAAAGCCCCGCCGAGTTGAAAAAATACGGGCCCTCCTCTAGTATTCGATGCTTATCTTCCAAGCAGTAAAATATAGCTGTGAAGAAGCCCTTTGCCCCTAGCTGGAGGGTGACATCCCCTTTCGGCTTCCATTTGGCTGCGATCCAGCCCCTTAGGGCGCGCTCCGTTGGCCAGAAACCAATGAACTTCCCTATGACTGCATGATCCTGCATGAACTCGATGCGACTGTCAATGATATCTCCAGGTAACTCTATTCTCGGCCTTTCCTTGGCTATTGGGCGGCAGGTCGAAGAGGTGACCTGTGGTTGATCATTATTTGGATCTTGATCACTCTGCGGAATGCTCTTGTCTTCTGGATTCTTCTGCCCTTGGCTGAGCAGGTCCGGATCAAAGGATCCAAAGATAACTTCCTCATTTGATTTGAGGTTGGAAGGGGAGGGCTGTGACGCCCCCCCCAGAGAAGCGCTCATGACCGGCGCTTTTTCCTCGTCAGATCTGCGAAGGAGCAGGGGATGTCTGCGCTGCAGAGGACGCTAGTTGCAGACTGTCGGCGCAGCCTTAGGGCGAGAGTCAGAACCCTAGCCAGAGCCGATTTCCGTCCTTCTATTCAACCATAACATGTTAGATACTATTGAAAAGTTATAATTAAACCTACTTCGATATTTTATTAAAAAATATTATCAATGTTTTGATGGGCAATCTTTCAAACACATTTACAGGATACTTAATCAACATTCCAAAAATGCACTAGCGCAGCACTTTTAATATATCGAAAACTATTGATGATAAAAGCATAGAAACAATGGACATTAGGACCTAATGTCCTTTAGCTCTGTGATATTTCTTGATTTTGTAAATATTGGTACTTTCAATGACATTGAAGAAATACATTGTAGAGATAAACGTAATCTCAGGTACATAAAACAAAGATGCACTCCGTTTTGTATCCAAAGGGACAAAGCCGTCGTAGGAAGGAAACATCAATATTAAGGTGGATAGTGAGCCTTCGATAGGAAAATAACATATATCTTTCTATCATGAAATACGATTATTTTTCTCGCAATAAATTTTTAAAAATAAATTAAAGCACGTACCATGACAATAGATAAACGAAATTCAGGGATAAGTGATGGTGATGCTCATTAATTTCTTAATGAAAAGGCCATCATATCTCGGGGAGTTACGCTATGAATATTATAGCATTCTCTATAACATTAATGAATTCACTCCTTGGGCCCTTCGAAAGCCCGCTTAATTCCATGCAAGAGGGCGCAAGTAAAACTCCGATGTCGATAACAATAAGTAATGTAAAGATTCGTACTGAAAGAAAAGGTAGTGTAAAGATTAAAATTTGGTGAGTTTTTTAATCTAATTTTTTTTAAATTTGGTGGGTTTTCTGAGTTAATTCAATAAGTAATGTAAAGATTAAAATTTGGTGAGTTTTTTAATCTAATTTTTTTATTAAATTGGTAGGTTGTTCTGAATTTTTTTTTTTTAAATTTGGTAGTAATTTATTGAAATCACAAATTTAATGGATAACTTTGTATGATCTAAATGTCTTAAAGGTTTCTCAGAGTACTGAATCCAAATTCAACTCCAAAGATTTTTCAGAATACTGAATCCAGATTCCATATATACAACCAGAAAACTAATTTAAATAAAAAAAACAAATTTCACAAAAAATAAAAATAAAAAATAAAAAAAAAAAACAAAAATTTCCAAAAAAAAAATAACACTAAACACAACTTCTTTGAAAAGTATACATAATTCCGTTGGATAAGACATAAAAAATGTCAATTAATAATGGAGATTGTGGTCGTTACATGCGTATCGCCTATCCAACCGGATTTAAAAAGGCTGCAAGTAATTAATCACGGCATCCTCATGAGGTACCAACGGACTCATAACAACTTGATCTGGAGGGCAACCATTTGGACCTGGCGTGAAGCGTGGATTATCTGTGCAAGTGCACAGATACAATGAAGCATAAAAAATTCTGATTTCAGTTACCAATGTTATCTTCCATGTACAGTGAACGACAATGTCAACCTGGTTCAATTGAATGGAAATATTAAAATTTATGGTTCTTGCTCCGCACAACAATAAATCAATGAGTTGGCAAGAGCATGGAGGGTAGTGGACAGGTTGGCATGTCTAATACATGGTCACTGGTGTAACAACAATACATGTTTGCTGTTTGATTCAAGCTCTTTGCAGAAGAACGTGTTCTTTATTATAAAATCCTGGATGCCCTTACGATGTACAACGAGCACAGAGCTGATCCAGGCCTTTCCTTTCCATCATATTTTTCTGTTTTTTGTTTGTAATTGTAGAGAGCAATATGGGCTTTACTATTAATGCTTCGAATAGCAGAAGTAGCTGGTGTGTCGCTCGATGCAAGAGCAAAGGCGGAGGCAGGAAGCGGCCTCTGCCCAAGAGAGGACAGGTGAAAGAGGCCATTGCGGCCTATGTGATCAATAAAATCTCCACTACGGTGCGTTCGGGTACGAAATTGTTGTTGGGCTATAGACTCACGGGAGAGAAGCGTATCAACCGTTAAAGACCAGTTAGATAATCTGAATTTTGTTCTCTCGTCCTTGGATGTTTTTTTTATTCTTTATTTTATATATGTAGTTCCAGTTTGAGAGTTGATGGAACATTCAGCTTTGGTTTTATAAATTAGGTTTGGCTTAATCTCTGTACTTTTAGCTCTGTACAATTATTGAGCGGCTTTCGAAGACACAATAATGTCGCTTAGTAAAGACAAACCGTGTGCTTCTACCTAGTCACAACCAGACATACATGTGAAAACATAATTATTTTTTTTCAAGAAAATGCATGAGAATCATTTCATTTAATTTTCTCTGTTGGATTATACGATGGTCTAGAAGCACGCAGCTTAGAAACCATGATATCAGCTCCTTGCTTCGTTGGGCATCTTGCTCTTTGGGCGACCATTCATAATACAACTACCTGGATTGCAGATTCTGTACATTCATTGGATATGGATCAACAGTTATATCTGTATCTAAGTTCAAGGCTCACAAATAAATAAAAATTACAGAAACGTTTCGTTATGGACTGATGTTTTAAGCAATACCAGTGAAATCAGTAACCTCGTCCTACATTCACCGCGGGGTCATTAGGGTTGTATACTCATATTTGGTAGCTACCATCATATTAAATATATCTATAGATATGTTTATTTATATTTAGTAGCTATCATCATATTAATTAGAGACTGAAGTAATTGATGACAAAATCTTGGGAGGCATAGGAAATCATGTGCATCGTGACTCGTAGCATAGCACAAAATAGCACAAAATATGTTGATAACCTACCAACAACACAGTGAAGAAGGTACGAGCATATTTTACAGTTAAAATCCGCCTACAAAGAATGAATAAGCCCAACGTATCACGACAACAGTATTTAGGATTAATCCTATTGGCCATTTTCGTACACGTTGCCATGAAGACAAAATTAATACTTTTTCCTATTAATCTACGGACTGACAAAAGTTCACTAGACCCATTCCGTGAAAACTTCACAGCGCAGCTAAAAGGGATTACTTCAGCAGCAAGCCAGGGAAGCCACGCCTGAGAGTTGCAGGCAGAGCGCCATAACTAAAAAAAAGTTGCAGATTTTCATACTTTAGTGTCAAGTAAATCATGGAATCAAAACAATAAATGATTGAATTTCATAACCACCTCTTTTGTTTAGCAGCGAAGAAGTCATTGGGATTCTGAGAGTAGAGCTTAAAGGTCTCTCCTATATATGGCCAGCCCATGGACCCTGGAGGCAGCTGCACAAGCTCTAGAACTTTCAATTTTTTCTTTCATTTTTATTTTTTTTCTCCCCGTTCAATAAAATATCACAATTAGATATAGGTAAAATTAATAGGCACCACAGAGACAATGAATATGACCATCATATAAAAAAGGCGATTGATAAACAATAGTTGGCACCATAGAGAGTTTAGAGTTGCAAGTAGGATCACAGATTTTACTCTGGTTTAATTTTATTTTAATCGGTTCTTACCCGCCATCACTGGAATAGTTAATCACCAGCGACGCGAAAGTTACACTGGTTTAATTTTATTTTAATCCGTTGTTACCTAACATCACTGTAATAGTTAATCACCAGTGAGGCTAAAGTTGGTTTAATTTTATTTTAATCCGTTCTGACTCACCATCACTGGAATAGTAATCACCAGTGAGGCGAAAGCCAGGTCTATCAATTACTTACAATCAATCTTTTGGAAAATATTGCATATACACGACGTGCGAACAGAACCAGTGCTGTGAACACCAGCGTAATTAATAAAATGGTGGCCATGTTTCTCTAATAATCCTCACTGCCTTATATAATCCTCACTGCCTTATAAACTGATACTAAAATCCTGAGCAGTTGAAGAGAAGCGGAGTAGCTATGTCCATAGTAACAGAGCATTGTCTCCCAGCAGGGGAGGTTCGTACTGAGATTAATTCAGTGGGCATAGAACCCCCCACGTA
>APFE031042273.1:100637-114921 GCA_000404065.3 Pinus taeda
GGGGCGGGAGGGAAGACCATTAACCAGGAGGGAAAGATGGGTAGAAGTAATGAGGCTCATTATCCAACGGATCCACGAGTGACAGAAGCCAAAGGCTTTCAGCATATTTTCAATGTATGACCAGCTGAGCTTGTCGAAAGCCTTGGAGAGGTCCAGCTTGAGAAGCATTCCAGCTTGCTTGGAGCTTTTGAGAGAGTGGATGATTTCATGCGAGAGAATAATGCCGTCCATTATCTGCCTCCCTTCAACGTATCCTGATTGCTCCGGGGAGATGATCATTGGCAGGAGAGGTTTTAGGCGGTTGGCAATGACTTTGGAGATTACTTTGTAGAGGACATTGCAGAGTGCAATGGGTCTGAATTTTTCAGGAGTGAGGGAATGCTCTTCTTTGGGGATAAGGGTGATGAAGGTGGAATTAAGAGCTGGGAGCAACCATCTCTTCGCTCTGGATTCCTCGACAACCTGCCAGACCTCCTCTTTGACCAAATCCCAGAACGCATGGAAGAACGTGGATGTGAACCCGTCGGGGCCAGGGGCTTTGCCCTCCTTGAGCTGTCCCATAGCTTCATCCACCTCCTGAGCATTGATTGGGCGCATGAGAATTTCGTTGTGCTGCGCTGTTACTAGCTTTGGTATATTGGCAGTTATTTTGCTAATAGCTCTGTGCCTATTCTCCTCTTGTTCCCTGTGGACCTGCTGGAAGTGCGTAAGGAGAACCTCTTCTATTTGCTCATGCTCTTCAACCCTTTCCCGATCCTGGTTGATGATGAAGGGGATTTGGTTGTGCATCCTCCTTTGGACAGTAGTTCTATGGAAGAACTTGGTGTTGCGTTCCCCTTCCTTAAGCCAATTTATTCTAGACTTTTGTCGCCAGTAGATTTCTTCTTGCTTCCTTCTTTCATCAATCTGCTTGTTTATGTTCCTTTCTCTGTCTAAGGTGGAATCTGTGTGGCCGGAGTTAATTACTTCCTGGTGGATGGTCTTCAGCTCTTTGTGGAGCTCCTTCTGAGCATCAAATATATTGCCGAAGGTGTTTCTGTTCCAGCTCTTTATGTTCTCTTTTAGAAAGCGCAGTTTTTGTTGGAGCTGGAACATTTTGGAGCCTTGCGGGGGAATAAAGGAGGCCCATGTATTTTTGATGAAGTCCTTGAATGCTGGATGAGTTAACCAGAAAGCTTCAAACCTGAAGGGTTTTCTGGTTTTGTCCCCTGGTCTTTGCCAACTGAGAGCGATCGGCCAGTGATCAGATCCTGAGTAAGCTAGGATTTCCGCAGAGAGATCTCCTCCTAGGTGGACCGCGTTGTCCGAGATCAAGAAGCGATCCAGCTTTGAGGCTATCTCTGAGGATCCTCCTCTGCGATTACTCCAGGTGTAAGTGCCATTGCTGAAGGGCATGTCTATGAGGGAAGCACTTATAATGAAGTCTTTGAAGTGATGAGCCTCAGGCTCCAATCGGGATCTGCCTCCACTTTTTTCCTCCGTTCTGGTTATCATGTTGAAATCCCCTGCGATGATCCAGAGCGGATATTGCCTGTGCCTGTTGAGCATTTCTATGCTGTCTAGGAGCAACTTCTTGCTACCTGCGTCTTGCGGGAAGTAGACATTGGATATATTCCCGTGGATGTTGGAACCCAAAAGGTGAAAATTCGCTTGTATGAGGTGATGAGTTGCATGAAAGTTAGTGAGAGAGATGGTTTGGGGGTTCCAGGCTATGGCCAAACCTCCTGAGGCCCCTGTTGCATCCACTGCCATTGATCTGCATCCTGGCCAGATTTTTGAGAGAGAGCTATCTAATCGATCGCTAGTGCACTTGGTTTCTTGGAGAAAACAAATCTGAGGTTTTTCCAATTTGATCATGTTCTTTAACATTCTGGTTTTTCCTGGGCTGTTGAGCCCTCGTATATTCCATGATACAAGCTTCATCTTTTAACTATTTTGGGTAGGCTTGTAGTACTTTGTTAACTTTGCATACCTGCCTGAGTCAACTAGGATTTTCCCAATTTCTATGGTTCTCTGGAGATCCGTCTTCCTTCCTCTTTTCTTAGAGTCCTTTGGTCTCAGATTGTCTACCCAAGTACCTCCTGGTTGGATTCCAAGATGTTGTTGATAGAATGATCTGGAAATGACCCCTTCTAGCTTTTCTATATCGTCTTCGGAGATCTTTTCAAAGGCTTGCTTTTGGCATTTTAACTCAAGCTCTATTATATCCAGACCATTCAGATCAATACTTTCTGGCTCAACTTCCATGATTTGCGACTGATTGGTGATTTCCAGGGGAGTTTCAGAGATAGGCGCAGAATTCATTTTACCATCAATCTCCATATTGATGAGAAATTCCTTCGGAATTTCTTGGTGCCTGCTTAGGATGGAAGGAATGAAGATGGGAGGATTAGTGGTGAAGGAAGGGGAGCTAGCTCGGGGAGGGGAGGAGGGGAGTGGCTGGGGTAAGGAGGAAGAGGGGTGAGGGGGCGGAGGAAGGGGGGGGGGAGGGGGGCGGAAGAGGGGGGGGGGGGGTTTGAGGCTAAGGGGGGAGGAGGCTCAGAAGAGGAGGCATGGGGGGTCAAACTTTCATGGGAGGGGGCTGAATCCCCAGGGATATTGCTTAAAGACTCAAAGCTGTTCTTGGAAGCATGATTGTGGGATTTGGGAGGCTGGGGCTTTGGCCCATTTTGAGACTTCTTGTGCATGCGTTTCATGTTCGAGACTTTGGTGAAGCCATCTTGGGGGGAGGTTTCAGAGGTCTCAGGAGCACTGGGTTTAGCATTAAGGGGACAATCTCTAAATAAGTGACCTATCACATGGCATCTGCGGCATCTAAAGGGAACATGCTCGTAGTCAAGAGGCTGGATCCATTCCTCGTCTCTATGGGTTAATGTGACATAGTCAGGAAGGGCTTCATTGAGCCTAATGAAAACACAGATTCGGGCATAAGAAATAAACTTACGGTTTTTAGTTTCCTCTGCAGTCCTGATGTATCTGCCTATTCCATTGCCGATCTTCATTAGGCATTGATCTGCCCAATATTCTTCCGGGAGCGAGAAGAGCCTGATCCAGACAGGAGCCCAAGCCAGGTCTTCATTGTCCGGGTTGAATCGGGGTTTCCAGTTCCTGAGGTAAAGCCCCGCCGAGTTGAAAAAATACGGGCCCTCCTCTAGTATTCGATGCTTATCTTCCAAGCAGTAAAATATAGCTGTGAAGAAGCCCTTTGCCCCTAGCTGGAGGGTGACATCCCCTTTCGGCTTCCATTTGGCTGCGATCCAGCCCCTTAGGGCGCGCTCCGTTGGCCAGAAACCAATGAACTTCCCTATGACTGCATGATCCTGCATGAACTCGATGCGACTGTCAATGATATCTCCAGGTAACTCTATTCTCGGCCTTTCCTTGGCTATTGGGCGGCAGGTCGAAGAGGTGACCTGTGGTTGATCATTATTTGGATCTTGATCGCTCTGCGGAATGCTCTTGTCTTCTGGATTCTTCTGCCCTTGGCTGAGCAGGTCCGGATCAAAGGATCCAAAGATAACTTCCTCATTTGATTTGAGGTTGGAAGGGGAGGGCTGTGACGCCCCCCCCAGAGAAGCGCTCATGACCGGCGCTTTCTCCTCGTCAGATCTGCGAAGGAGCAGGGGATGCCTGCGCTACAGAGGACGCTAGTTGCAGACTGTCGGCGCAGCCTTAGGGCGAGAGTCAGAACCCTAGCCAGAGCCGATTTCCGTCCTTCTATTCAACCATAACATGTTAGATACTATTGAAAAGTTATAATTAAACCTACTTCGATATTTTATTAAAAAATATTATCAATGTTTTGATGGGCAATCTTTCAAACACATTTACAGGATACTTAATCAACATTCCAAAAATGCACTAGCGCAGCACTTTTAATATATCGAAAACTATTGATGATAAAAGCATAGAAACAATGGACATTAGGACCTAATGTCCTTTAGCTCTGTGATATTTCTTGATTTTGTAAATATTGGTACTTTCAATGACATTGAAGAAATACATTGTAGAGATAAACGTAATCTCAGGTACATAAAACAAAGATGCACTCCGTTTTGTATCCAAAGGGACAAAGCCGTCGTAGGAAGGAAACATCAATATTAAGGTGGATAGTGAGCCTTCGATAGGAAAATAACATATATCTTTCTATCATGAAATACGATTATTTTTCTCGCAATAAATTTTTAAAAATAAATTAAAGCACGTACCATGACAATAGATAAACGAAATTCAGGGATAAGTGATGGTGATGCTCATTAATTTCTTAATGAAAAGGCCATCATATCTCGGGGAGTTACGCTATGAATATTATAGCATTCTCTATAACATTAATGAATTCACTCCTTGGGCCCTTCGAAAGCCCGCTTAATTCCATGCAAGAGGGCGCAAGTAAAACTCCGATGTCGATAACAATAAGTAATGTAAAGATTCGTACTGAAAGAAAAGGTAGTGTAAAGATTAAAATTTGGTGAGTTTTTTAATCTAATTTTTTTTAAATTTGGTGGGTTTTCTGAGTTAATTCAATAAGTAATGTAAAGATTAAAATTTGGTGAGTTTTTTAATCTAATTTTTTTATTAAATTGGTAGGTTGTTCTGAATTTTTTTTTTTTAAATTTGGTAGTAATTTATTGAAATCACAAATTTAATGGATAACTTTGTATGATCTAAATGTCTTAAAGGTTTCTCAGAGTACTGAATCCAAATTCAACTCCAAAGATTTTTCAGAATACTGAATCCAGATTCCATATATACAACCAGAAAACTAATTTAAATAAAAAAAACAAATTTCACAAAAAATAAAAATAAAAAATAAAAAAAAAAAACAAAAATTTCCAAAAAAAAAATAACACTAAACACAACTTCTTTGAAAAGTATACATAATTCCGTTGGATAAGACATAAAAAATGTCAATTAATAATGGAGATTGTGGTCGTTACATGCGTATCGCCTATCCAACCGGATTTAAAAAGGCTGCAAGTAATTAATCACGGCATCCTCATGAGGTACCAACGGACTCATAACAACTTGATCTGGAGGGCAACCATTTGGACCTGGCGTGAAGCGTGGATTATCTGTGCAAGTGCACAGATACAATGAAGCATAAAAAATTCTGATTTCAGTTACCAATGTTATCTTCCATGTACAGTGAACGACAATGTCAACCTGGTTCAATTGAATGGAAATATTAAAATTTATGGTTCTTGCTCCGCACAACAATAAATCAATGAGTTGGCAAGAGCATGGAGGGTAGTGGACAGGTTGGCATGTCTAATACATGGTCACTGGTGTAACAACAATACATGTTTGCTGTTTGATTCAAGCTCTTTGCAGAAGAACGTGTTCTTTATTATAAAATCCTGGATGCCCTTACGATGTACAACGAGCACAGAGCTGATCCAGGCCTTTCCTTTCCATCATATTTTTCTGTTTTTTGTTTGTAATTGTAGAGAGCAATATGGGCTTTACTATTAATGCTTCGAATAGCAGAAGTAGCTGGTGTGTCGCTCGATGCAAGAGCAAAGGCGGAGGCAGGAAGCGGCCTCTGCCCAAGAGAGGACAGGTGAAAGAGGCCATTGCGGCCTATGTGATCAATAAAATCTCCACTACGGTGCGTTCGGGTACGAAATTGTTGTTGGGCTATAGACTCACGGGAGAGAAGCGTATCAACCGTTAAAGACCAGTTAGATAATCTGAATTTTGTTCTCTCGTCCTTGGATGTTTTTTTTATTCTTTATTTTATATATGTAGTTCCAGTTTGAGAGTTGATGGAACATTCAGCTTTGGTTTTATAAATTAGGTTTGGCTTAATCTCTGTACTTTTAGCTCTGTACAATTATTGAGCGGCTTTCGAAGACACAATAATGTCGCTTAGTAAAGACAAACCGTGTGCTTCTACCTAGTCACAACCAGACATACATGTGAAAACATAATTATTTTTTTTCAAGAAAATGCATGAGAATCATTTCATTTAATTTTCTCTGTTGGATTATACGATGGTCTAGAAGCACGCAGCTTAGAAACCATGATATCAGCTCCTTGCTTCGTTGGGCATCTTGCTCTTTGGGCGACCATTCATAATACAACTACCTGGATTGCAGATTCTGTACATTCATTGGATATGGATCAACAGTTATATCTGTATCTAAGTTCAAGGCTCACAAATAAATAAAAATTACAGAAACGTTTCGTTATGGACTGATGTTTTAAGCAATACCAGTGAAATCAGTAACCTCGTCCTACATTCACCGCGGGGTCATTAGGGTTGTATACTCATATTTGGTAGCTACCATCATATTAAATATATCTATAGATATGTTTATTTATATTTAGTAGCTATCATCATATTAATTAGAGACTGAAGTAATTGATGACAAAATCTTGGGAGGCATAGGAAATCATGTGCATCGTGACTCGTAGCATAGCACAAAATAGCACAAAATATGTTGATAACCTACCAACAACACAGTGAAGAAGGTACGAGCATATTTTACAGTTAAAATCCGCCTACAAAGAATGAATAAGCCCAACGTATCACGACAACAGTATTTAGGATTAATCCTATTGGCCATTTTCGTACACGTTGCCATGAAGACAAAATTAATACTTTTTCCTATTAATCTACGGACTGACAAAAGTTCACTAGACCCATTCCGTGAAAACTTCACAGCGCAGCTAAAAGGGATTACTTCAGCAGCAAGCCAGGGAAGCCACGCCTGAGAGTTGCAGGCAGAGCGCCATAACTAAAAAAAAGTTGCAGATTTTCATACTTTAGTGTCAAGTAAATCATGGAATCAAAACAATAAATGATTGAATTTCATAACCACCTCTTTTGTTTAGCAGCGAAGAAGTCATTGGGATTCTGAGAGTAGAGCTTAAAGGTCTCTCCTATATATGGCCAGCCCATGGACCCTGGAGGCAGCTGCACAAGCTCTAGAACTTTCAATTTTTTCTTTCATTTTTATTTTTTTTCTCCCCGTTCAATAAAATATCACAATTAGATATAGGTAAAATTAATAGGCACCACAGAGACAATGAATATGACCATCATATAAAAAAGGCGATTGATAAACAATAGTTGGCACCATAGAGAGTTTAGAGTTGCAAGTAGGATCACAGATTTTACTCTGGTTTAATTTTATTTTAATCGGTTCTTACCCGCCATCACTGGAATAGTTAATCACCAGCGACGCGAAAGTTACACTGGTTTAATTTTATTTTAATCCGTTGTTACCTAACATCACTGTAATAGTTAATCACCAGTGAGGCTAAAGTTGGTTTAATTTTATTTTAATCCGTTCTGACTCACCATCACTGGAATAGTAATCACCAGTGAGGCGAAAGCCAGGTCTATCAATTACTTACAATCAATCTTTTGGAAAATATTGCATATACACGACGTGCGAACAGAACCAGTGCTGTGAACACCAGCGTAATTAATAAAATGGTGGCCATGTTTCTCTAATAATCCTCACTGCCTTATATAATCCTCACTGCCTTATAAACTGATACTAAAATCCTGAGCAGTTGAAGAGAAGCGGAGTAGCTATGTCCATAGTAACAGAGCATTGTCTCCCAGCAGGGGAGGTTCGTACTGAGATTAATTCAGTGGGCATAGAACCCCCCACGTAGCAAACCTCATTGAGCCGGCCGATAGCCATTACACAACGGAAATGCCAACCTGCGATAGTACTTCAGCCCAGGAGGTGTCAGCCAAGCAAAATCATGGCAGGTGTCTTTCACATACCTTGGCACGCAGTTTTGGTTGGACACTGATTTGCTGAGTGTTGTAGACCCCTGAATCTGAATATTTAAATTATACGTCAGATATTAAAGTCAACGATAAAATCTAAATAAGATGTGTTTCGAAGTATCATTAGGTAATGTAAGAAAATCTTCCTGATTAAATTTTAAAGATAAAGATATAGTCAAGATAATAGCCAATAGAAGGTATTTAAATTTTAAATAAGTTATATAACCGAACCATGAACACTCCGTGGCGGTCATTCAAACAAACCACCTGCATGCATTACATGTGTCAAGCGCCTTTGCCTCACGATTCAGAGAATACTTACGATTCTTCCCGTCGCGCCCATGTCTTCCCACCGGACCCTTTTACAGCGGACCTGTTTGGCGGTCAGATCGATCTCGAGTTTGATGTCGGAGGAGAAGATTCTAGGTTCATGTCATGCTTGCTTTCGACAAGGTCGCTCCAGAAATCAATTCTCCGGGCGGTTTTGGCTGCCGAGGAAGGGATGTGAATTCTGAACCGGGTCAGAACCCTGGTGGTCGTGGGAAGGGGTTTCTGGTGAAATTGGGTACAAGTCGACTTCAGCGGGGATGAGTCTCTTCGCTGAGAATTGCCCTCAAAGAGATCTGACATGGAGAAAAACAAGCTGAGTTTCCCTGAAGCAATCACTGCATGTCTTGGACTGTTTTTGGGAGAAACACTGAGGCAGATTAATGAGGATTCCTGTAGCCGCAAATCACAGCCTGAGGAAGGTCTCTGAAGTTCATTGATTAGTGTGAGGTTGGGCGGAATTAGCAGCTTGGAGTAGTCCAAGGAATCCTGGCGTTGATTAGTCTGAGGTTGGGCGGAATTAGCACCCTGGAGTAGTCCAAGGAATCCTGGCAAAGTCGACATTCCTGAAGCAAGTTTGGTGCCCACAAGTAAAGGCAGGATTACAAAGTAAATGGAAGGTGTCCACAGGTCTTTGGAACTAGGCGCAGCATCCTGTAACAGATATAGTTTTGAGGATATTCATACTTAGTTTTCTGATGAGAATCTACAAGAATACTTGCTGTGCTCAGGTGGAATCAGAGCCTTCGGAGACATTGCCAATGCTAACAAGGCAACTTGCTCTATTTGGCTTCCTTCCGCGGCGACTGTCAACAAGAAAGCTCATATGCCGAATTATTAGTAGGGTTATTTTGGTTCCCTCACAGTTCAATATTTTGAATACATATTATGGTATTTTGTGCAGGATTCTGGTTTACTCTGAGAAGGGTGTTTTTTTGTTTTATTTTCTAGTAAAGGCTTCATTTAGAAGAGAATCTCTGTCCATTAATTTTGTTGGAGTAACTGTTTCTCATTTAATTTTCATTATGTAGGCGAGGCTTTCCTTCGAGGAAAAAGGAGCTTGTGATGACAGTAGCACGCCTGCGCCTCCTTGCAGTTTGGGTCTTTGGTTACCTATCGTTCAATGCCTTAGATTCTGCAGGTGGTCCATGAGACTTCTCGTGAGGTTTCAAGTTGTTTTTCAATAATATTTAGGGTTTTGAGGGAAACTCTTCGGTTCTCAGAGTGATACTCCCGAATTTCTTATAATCTATAGAGGGATATAAATTGTTAAGGTTGTGCGTTGCCACTCTAGTTAATTGCTTATAATGGAGGGATTTTTTGTTGTACTTTACCTCAGGTTGGCATATTGGAAAAATAATTTTTCTAATCGTTGCTAGAGTTATTTGTTTACTGTATTTAGAACCCGACTAAATATTGATACAACTCTTCCTTTGGGGTTTTGTCATATAATTCCATTAATTGTGGTGCAGGTTTTGGGAGTTTCTTACTTGAATCATTTCCTTATTTAGGGTTTCTTCGTTCTTTGGATTCTCATGATAAATACCCCATTTTCTTAGATTTCTTCCCTTAAAGTTTTGTTGAAATTAATATGTAATATTGAGTAGTGAGATCCCGTAGAATTTGATTACGCAACCTTGAAGGGCTTGCGCGATCGCTGGAAGGTTAAGTTTCAAATGTTTTTGAATTTGCATGACAATTTTCTTTTCCGGATCCGAAGTCTTTTATTCTTACAGCCATCTTTATTGTGTTGGTTGATTTATCTTTATTGTGTTGGTTAATTGCTGGAATATCTTGATTCAAGCAGGGGATCTCACTCTTTTAATCTTTTCATTTTGATTCCAGCAATTCCAGGAACAGAGTATTGTTGTCAGGGGAGAACAAAAAGCATGGGGCGGGATAGTCTGGGGAAACAAACAGAGCTGTGCTATTAAAATTAATGCTCAATACGCCACTGCTACTCAGAGGGGCACTGCCATTTCAAGCCAGTTGAAAGCAAGGAAACAAACAGTACGAAATCAAAATCATTGTAAATGTACAATAGCATTTCATACATAGATATTTTCTAAATTTTTTACATATTCACAAACTAGATTAGGCCAAAGAGCTCTCAGTACTTCTAATAATTATCAGGCCTTGTAAAAAATCAAAATCATTGTAAATGTACATTAACATTTCATACATAGATATTTTCTAAATTGTTTAGATATTCACAAACTAGATTAGGCCAAAGAGCTTTCAGTACTTCTAATAATTATCAGGCCATAAGCATTTTTATTTCCTGGAAAACCGTTTATTTGTCATATAAGTCTTGGAAAATGTTTATTGCAGATGGTGTTTTCTCTGAGTACCTTGCATATCGGTTGAAGGCATAGCTACGCCTGTAGCAAGAACCTCTGTTGCTGCCTCTGCTGCCACTGCTGTTGCTGGGCTAACTGGAAGGGAATCCACCTCGGTTGGAGCTGGCAGGATCAGGTGCAGGTGCACTTCGCCTTCACTCTTCAGAAGCCAGAGAAGCCAGCTCTTAAATACTAAGTTCAATTGAACATGAACATGCAGACACCGAATCAGAACATGAAGACACCGAATCAACATGCAGACACCGAAGCATGCAACATGCAGTAACCGATGGCAACAAGTCGCAACTTCAGCTACTTATAAACTAGTTTTAGTTCAGTGATATACTTTAACATTAAATATTAGCAAATTAATGCTAAGGCAAAGATAACATTACTTCGTGAAAGTCTAACTACTTGTACTTCTCCCAACTTTGTCCTAACTTTTTAGCCTGTATACCTCGATTTGAGGCCAAATAAGATGGAGATTGTGTTGATTGGTTAAAAACATAAAATATTGGATTGGTTGATATATGCTTTCCAGAAACTTTGCTTTAAGCTCCGATTACCATATCGATTATCGTGTCAAACTAATGCGACCGACCAAAATCGATTACTATAGTCCCTGCCAGCCCGAAGGGCAGGGACTAATAAGGAAGTGATTTAAAAATAGCTCACATTCTAAAAATGGAACAAGTAATTGAAATTTAAAAACAATCTAGATTCTAAAAATGGAACAAGTAATTATTTAATATAATATTGAAGAATCTGGAACAGAGATTAACCTATAAGAAAAAGGATGTTCAACCAGCGAAAGTAGCTGCAAAAACATAAACTAAAAACCAGTCTCAAAAGATAGACCAATGCTCTATTAAAACAAAGGACAGAGAAGTTTTTTTAGATTAATCTACTTGTCATAAGTATAAATATCATGAAGTAAAAGAGCTTATGTATTTGCTTCAAAATGGGCGACAAAACACTTTTTTTCAATAATGGTATGGTAATGTATCTCAGTGTATTCACTTCCATTGCAGTTCAGGTTTTATAAAAAATTTCAAAAACTCCTTGCTTTAATATGTGCATGCGTATACTTTTTTCTCGTAGGAAAATGTGTAAATGTGTAGGAGGTTAAAAGAGGAGGTGAAAATGACTACAGCTTGATACAAAAATTGAGAAGAGCATTGGGCTGCATTACAATCTGTTTTTTTAACCAATTTGCATAGAAGTGTTGGAACTGGAAAGAGAAGGAAAAAATTAGTACAAATTGATTATTTTGAATAACATAATTAAAATTGCATATATGCGCTTTGTAGCTGAAACATGAAGAATAATTAGAAGAATACCTTGCTTTGGTTGCGCTTTTATTGTTGTGAACATGTTGGATTGCTTTGGTTGTGCTTCCATTGTTGCCAAGATGTTGGATTTCATTGTCTTTGTTGATTATAAATCTACCATGTATTTTGAAATTTCGATGGTTGTTTATTTATTTTTAACATAATATTCAAAAGATATTTCTGGGAACTAATTGTTTCAACAGTAATTCGTTTCTTATGCTTATGTAACACTATAAACTAGCTGCGCTGTTAAACCTAATTAAGACATTGTTGATAGAAAAACAAGGATTTTTTTATTGCATTTCAAACAATTAACCATTGTGTCCTCTATCATTGTAGAGGGTGATATTCATGAATTGTATTCAACACAAAGAGGTTCAAATGACATAGGGTAAATGCTTGCATTTGTCAATGTTCCTTCTATCTGTTCATAAAAGACAATAATTAGTATATCTGAAAATGGACAAAAATGAAAAAATAATTGCATATGGAGAGGTAGAAGTGTTGTACTTACATACATTGTAGAAGGGTTTAACTTTTTGAGTTCTTTGCTTCTCTATTAAACTTTATGATGAAAATTGATTGCGTTGTTTGAAGAGTTCTTTCTTTGAGATTTTTATTGTTTGTTATGTTTTTGAATAACATGATCGGAAAATGTCCTTTTTTGTAATTCTTGTTGGATTTCATTGTAGAGTGGTGTACATGTTTCGAATAGTTGCAACTGTAATACAAGACAAACAAGTTATTTTTTGTTATTTGAAACAAAAATGAAATTCAAATTGAGAATATTAATATAAAACTAATGCAAAGTAATTTATGTTACCATTGCTCCGTTGTCATCGAAATTGGCATTTTTAATTTGTAGTGTATATTGTGAACCCATTTTCCATGCTACTGACAACTACATCAATCGTTCCAATATGATATGTTTATGTATCTGTTGCAAGTTGTTTTGGTATTGTATCTAGAATGAATTTGTAATATTTGCAAATTGGTGGTATGTTCTCTATAATAATTGATTCACTTAGTAGCAGAATTCATTCACAATCACCATGCTCATAATTGTTTTTCTAAATAATTTTAAAATTTGTAATTGATATCTATTTTAGTGGTGATAGTTCTTGTTGATGCTCCTCAATGAGCTCAATTGGTATGGACAATGTGATTTTCATGAATCCTTAAGCATTTGTCAAATATGCATAGTATTTATTCTTCTTTGTTGAATTTATCAAGGTATGTACTATAAATAACCATGACATCTCCATTGAACAACTTTCCGTTTTTTCCAACGTTTAGTTCTTCGATTGTGGAACTAAAGATGATATTTTAGATCAGTGTATGGATGATGTTGATGTATCAAAGAACAAAGTTTGAGCTAAGAGACAATGTTGATGAATAAAAATTACATGTGACAATAAATTCTAGAACAATTTGTTTCAAATGTACTTACTTCTTTCATTCTGTTGCAAGTGATGTTTCTTGTTGTTTGTCTATGTTTGCTTGTATTTTACAGATGCAAGAGGAGGCAGATGCAACATCAATACTCAGATTAGTATAGAAACATAAATAGTGAATTTGATGAGTAACTACTTAGGTGTAGTAGGCATTTCCCGAGGGACATTTATTTGTTTTATTTCTCTAATTTTGATTGGGATGGTGATGTTAATTTTGATTGGGATGGTGATGTTAACCAGAAAAGTAACATAACTATCTCAAATGGGTTAAGTATCCAACCCTCATCATGTTTGAAAAATAAACATTTCCTAAATGAGCATAGTGAGCATAGAACATAAAAAACTATCAAATCCAATCATGTAAAGAACATCAAAGAATTCTGGACAAGGGATCTTATTAACAATTGGAAACCTAAATTGTATTTTAGTCTAGAATATATACTATTAGATATGACCATATTAAAAAAAGGAAGAAAGGTTCATCTTATTAACAACTATAGCACAAATTATAGAAGATAGAATAGTGTGAGTTTTAGGAAGAGGTTCAAAGATAGAAAAAACTTTAGAACAAGCAAAAAAATATCAAGTAGCAAGTAACATATCATGATAGCTACATAGAGATCACTAGAAATCTACCCCTAGCCAATAGATCTTAGTACATGTAAAAATGACTGACTGAAGGGTTTTGTCACGTACAATCCCCAAGAAAAAGAGGAAAAAATTATGAACAAAAGGGGAATCAAATTGCAACCAAGATTATAAAGCATAATCCAATGGGAGGGGTGTACAACCTTTCTTGTAACACCTAAATCAACAATATAACAGGATAAATAAATTGATGATAAAGCCCCTATTATTATGTAAGAAATAGAAAGGAACAAAAACAAAGTAGAATAACAGTAGATCTATCTTGAGACACTAGATCCAATAAGAAGCATCCTTGATGTAACACTTAATTCAATAGGAGAACAAGGAGATGTAGCAAAGGAAGTTATTGTAATGCAACCCATGGAGATTGACGCTACTAATCCACTCAAGAGAAGACTCTAGAAGCACAAAATGAAGGATCCATGCATAGGTAAT
>APFE031042273.1:117028-148345 GCA_000404065.3 Pinus taeda
AAGAGACATTCTTGATCTCAATTTAGTCCCCTCATGTGAATATCCTAAAACTGTAGATAACAAGAAAAGGAACAACCATTTTGATTTTTGACGTTGAGATAATTTCTATATACCAATTTTCTGCAAATGGCAAGGCCTACGTTAGCGTTTAAAGGATTTTCAAAAGGTTGATTTTGATTTTATGAGAAATTTTCTTGGCATCTTTATTCTATGATGGAAGTATTAAAATGCATTGATTCAATTCCCAAGAGAAATGTCTATTTGGAACATGGTTGAAAAAGTTTTCATCTACTTCTCTAGACCTTTTCTTCTGGAAAATTTCAATATTTAGAACAATAGGTTGATCCATGAACATTTACAATAAAAAATGTTGAGAAAGTCATTCGATATAAAATTTAACATTATTCTAGAATAAAAAAAAATTCGCAACCAAGTTAATTCCTTAAGTTGCATGTTCACATCATTCTAGTTGATACCTCATAACTATTCTACGAGATCATTGTAGTTGTTGGTCATTATAGAATTTGATTTAGGGTAAGTGTTGTTAACGTCATTTGTCTTTGCCAAAGTTGTTCAAATTCCTATTGTATGAAGAAGGAACATCTAGAGGTAGGTCTGGAAAGCAAAGATGTGATAAATCATCATTCTCTTCCATGCTTTGTGGTTTGGACATAATTGCTTACAAGCTTTGCTCCAAGAGAATGAAATATAGTCTTGCAAAACATACTACAAAATAAAAGGACAATACCAAAACCTTGAGAGGACAAAATTTGATTAAAAGAGGAAGAATATAAAAGATCCAAACATCATCACCAACAATCCACATGGGTATTTTGAAAGAGTCTCGAATAGAAACTAGCAAACATATGGAGGAGGAGGAACTTTAGTCAATTCAGAAAAACATAATATTGAATTTGAATGTGAACTTGAGAAGGGAGGAGTAACTACGCAGAGAAAAGGAAACCACCATACTCATGACTATTTCCATAGAATAAGGTACAAATAAGATTAACATATATCCAGACTTAAAATTTAAAGACATTAAAATTAGAACTATTCACACATTTTCGCACATGACTGAGATGGATCTTCTCTAATCAACCAGGTATATCAATATAAAGTTGAAAAAAATGGTTATAAGTATACAATTTTTGTGTATTTCAGTACAAAGATGTATTTACAAAGATCACTTCAACCTCACATTTAACTCCATAAAAGGTGATGTAAGAACGAGCTTCATAAGGTGAAGGTGGGCACCAACAATAAGGGAATTCTATCATTTTTCAATGTTTTGCTTGCTTGAGTAGTTATTTTTTATAAAAAGAAAATTGTAAGGTAATTTAAGAATTGGTTTTATCATTTTTATGGCAGCATATCAGTAACTATGTCAAAGGCCTCTTGTGAATGGTAAGTGTCTTCTAAGGAATGAAAATTTCAACACTATCTTGACAAAATTTGATGGAAATTTGTGTTACTATTGTCAAAGGTTTATGGTGGTGCTTAATCCATTTCCACCATTAAAAAAAAAAAATTGTGTCATAGTTTGTTTTTATGAAAAACTGGCAAAATTCCACCAGTCCATATGGAATTCACATTGTGATTGTGAAATGGAAATTCAAACTAAAAAGGTTTCTACATAAAAATAATCATATGCACAAATCACCTCAATAAAAAGAACCAATTGAGCTAACCCTTTAATTACAATTTCATTTATTATGATTGTGATGTAGGAAGTTCAACTACAGTAGCTCTCCACAAAGTGCATGAGAAGTACCATGGTTTCATTTTTCATAATAAATCGCATCAATTACAATTTATTCACTAGGAACAATAGACAACATCAACCTGGATGTGTTTGTTTGTTTTTGTGAAAGGCTTTTTGACCTTTGATCCATTGTAGAAAGAAATATAACTATGCAAGACATACCAATCCAAGTCAAAATAATAGATTTTTAATGTGAAAAGAATCATATTCCAATGTGTCAAAAGAACTAAATGTTTTCAATTAAAATTTATTCATATGTGTTGGAAGAAGTAAATGTTTTCTTCTTTCTAAGCCCTATGTGTTATTGGTGACATTGTTAAAGAGCTAGGATGCAACAATTCAAAACTTCTTTAGAAACAAAGTAAAAGTAACATTGGTAATAATACTCACTATTGGTGTGCTCTGTATAAAAAGGAAATGACTAAGTAGATGTGACAATATTGAAAAGCAAAGCCATTAGACTAGTTTCATGTGTATGGTTCTTTTTCATTTTTATGGTTGATTATGAGAGGAATAGTATCATGGTCTATCCAATATGTATCTAGCCTGAAATATTTGTAGCTACAAGTTATGTTTGACCATATGTGATAGATGATTGATGTTGGTGCATTGCTATTTTTGTCTAGAAGAAAATGAAGGTTGTAATTGTACATGTACGATCTTAGTTTGCTTGTTTTGTTGTTGCTTTTGAGCATATTGATGTTGAAATCTCCCACAATTACTATTGTTTGATTTGAATGTATATTGCATAATGCTTTTGCAAGAAGATCCAATGTATTAGTCAATGTTGCATATGGTGTGATGTAGACATTGAGAAAGTTCTACAATATGCATGTTATGAAAAATCATGTTTTCTATTGTAGCTTCTACATTTTTCTCTTCAAAGTGCATATGTTCCAAAACATTTATAATTTTTTGGACACAGATGAGTAAACCATGTCTACTATAATTTGATATACAATTGAATGATTCAAGTCTTTATAGAAGGATGGGTTGTTTCAAATATGCTTCTTCTAAACATAAGATCTCAGATTGCATTACATCATAGTCACTTAGCAAATCATCGATATGTATTTTTCAATTGCGGGTGTTTACAGAAAGAATTCAAGTATATTCATTTGTTTCAATGAATATATGATCATAGTCTAGTTCCCACTTTGCATTTTTTGTAGGAATTCCATTTTAAGAGAAATTTTGTGTTTAATTTTGAATTTTTCTTTCTTAAGTGGACTAAGAAAATACAAAAATTATATGTTTCTTACACAATACAAAGTCTTATGTACTAATCCATGTCATCTTATCCCTCAAGGATCATATGAAAAAGTGTCTAGTGTTAAGCCTTGTGACCTTTGTATTGTAGGTGCACATGCTATTTGGTCTCAAAATTGTTTTCTAATTTTCAAATTCCTTGTTTCTGCTAATAGGCAAACTGGATTTGTATGCAGAATACGGACTTCCAATCTTTTCAATTTTTTTGGCTGTATAGAAAATAAAATGTTTGTGATTGTCATTGTCCAACACTTGGATCACGAAATTTGATCCATATTACATCAAATTTATCTAATTTTTCTATGCTTTAATGATATCGTCTCCACGATTGACAATATCATATTGTGAGTCATAGCTTCCAACATATATTTCAATTAGCATGTTAAATTTTAGCACAATTTGTAAAGGCAGTGTTGCTATATGTGCATGAGAAGTGCCATGGTTTTATTCTTCATAATAAATTGCATCAATTACAATTTCTTCACAAGGAACAATAGACAACATTTTCTTGTGTGCAGCATGACATCCCTCTTCCTAAGAAAAAGATAAGGGAATGTAGGATCATTAGGAGCATTTTGAATACAATTTCTATTGAGGTAATGCAAATCATCTTTTGTATGATTATTTCTACGAATCATATTCAAAATGGAAATGAATTTTTCATTTGTTTGACGCATTGTAGTGTGAAATTCATACTACATTACATGTTCTTGCCAAAATTCATATTTTATTGGTTGCTTTCTCATTGTAGGTTATTCAAATATTAGTGAATCTTGTATAGGTCATGTTTGGTATAGATCACAACAAAATATGATATCAATGTTTTGAAAGTATTTTTGTTAACATGATAAATATTCCTTAGTCAATCATCAATTTGATATAGAAAATGACACCCAATCAAAGATACTTCATCAATGTAAACTAATCTCAATTATTGGAAAATTGTTGTTAAGTTGTCTAAGACTTCATTGCTAAGTGGAAGAAAAATAGAGTTTTTTAAAGGAATTAGAAATGTAGAATGAATTGTCAGCAGACCTTGGAAAAAATAGATGAGATAAGTTTCCCAAATCCCCATATAGAGCTCTACAAATTAAAGTTGAATGAATATTCTTTATTGTCTTTATCTAGCACATGCAACGTAATCTTCTTTTCCTTTGAATCCATTACAAAACCAAATGGGGAAAATTATATCTTTAAAGAAATTAATAATTGTATGTGATTCCCAAGGATTGGGAAGAGAGAATAGAAATACTCAGTAACATTCCCCTCATATGCATATCCTAACAAATGTAGACAACAAGAAAAGGCACAACCATTTTGATTTTTGACATTGAGATAATTGCTATATACCAAATTTCTACAAATGGCAAGGCCTACGTTAGTGTTTAAATGATTTTCAAGAGGTTGATTTTGATTTGATGAGAATTTCTTTTGGCATGTTTATTCTTTGATGGAATTATTAAATGCATTGATTCAATTCCCAAGAGAAATGTCTAATTGGAACATTGTTGAGAAAGTTTTCATCTACTTTTCTAGACCTTTTCTTCTAGAAAATTTCAATACTTAGAACAGTAGGTTGCTCCATGAACATTAACAATAACAAATGTTGAGGGAGTCATTGGATATAAAATTTAACATTGTTATAGAAAAAAAAATTGTTTCACCACTAACTTAATTCCTAGAGTTGCATGTTCACATCATTCAACAGTTGATACCACTTAACTATTCCATGTAGATCATTGTAGTTGTTGTTCGTTATAGAATTTGATTTAGGGAGGTGTTGTTAATGTCATTTGTCTTTGCCAAAGTTGTTCAAATTCCTATTGTATGAAGAAGGAATGTTTGGAGGTATGACTGGAAAGCAAAGATGTGATAGATCATCATTCTCCTCCATGCTTTGTGGATTGGGCATAATGGCTTGCTAGGAACGAAGCTTTGTTCCAAGAGATTCAAATATAGCCTTGCAAAACATATTACAAAATAAAAGGACAATACCAAAACCTCGAGAGGAAAAAATTTGATTAAAAAAGGAAAAATATAAAAGGTCCAAACATCATCACCAACAATCCACATGGGTATTTTTAAAGAGTCTCAAATAGAAACTAGCAAACATATGGAGGAGGAGGAACTTTTTCCAATTCAGAAAAACATAAGATTGAATTTGAATGTGAACTTGAGAAGGACAGAGTAACTATGCAGAGAAAGGGAAACCACCATACTCAAGACTATTTCCATAGAATATGGTAAGAATAGGATTAACATCTATCCATACTGAAACTTTAAAGACATTAAAATCAGAACTATTCACACATTGTCCCACGCGATTTAGATGGACCTTCTCTAATTCAACCAAGTACATCAATATAAAGTTGAAAAAAATGGTTATATGACAAGAATGATATCAAAGTATACAATTTTAGTGTATTTCAGTACAAAGGTGTATTTACGAAGATCAATTTGACCTTAAATTTACCTCCATAAAAGGTGAAGTAAGAATGAGCTTCATAAGGTGAAGGTGGGCACCAACAATAAGAGAAGAAATTCTATCATTTTTCAATGTTTTGCATGGTTGAGTAGTTATTTTTTATAAAAAGAAAATTGTAAGGTAATTTAAGACTTTCTTTTATTATTTTTATGGTGCCATATCAATAATTATGTCAAAGCCTTCTTGTTAATGGTAAGTGTATTCTAAGGACGTGATGTTTTTTCCCAAAAAAAAATGAAAATTTCAATACTATTTTGACAAAATTTGGTGGAAATTTTTGTTACTGTTGTCAAAGGTTTATGGTTGTTCTAAATCCATTTCCACCATAAAAGAAACAATTCAAATAGTGTCGTAGTTATTTTTTATGAAAAAACTGGCAAAATTCCAGTAGTCGATATGGAATTCCCATTGTGATTGTGAAGTGGCAATTCAAACTAAAAGGTTTTCCACATAAAACTAATCATATACCAAATCACGTCAATAAAACCAACCAATTGAGCTAACCCTCTAATTACTATTTCATTTCTTATGATTATGATGTAGAAAGTTCAAGTACAGTAGCTTTGCATAAAGTGCATGAATAATTATTAACAATACATGGAAGAAGCCACGGATCAATGCAAGAAATATCAAAATAGTGTCTGCAATTGTGAAGAAAATGCACTCCATCCTCCTCCCCAATACATCCCAAACATATTGCACATGAGAATGAGGATGAATCATTCCTATACTCATCCTCTAATCATCATGGTTCAACAAGACAGAGTACTAGTCATGGTGTATGGATTGATTATGGACTGGTTTCTATTAGCAATGATGCTAATATCAATCCTACCTAGGAGTAAGGAAAATCCCATAAATAGTGTAAAAAATCCATTGACAAGGTTCAAGTTAAGGAGCACATATGCATTCAATATCTCCATCATAGTTAGGAAGGCCTCCAAAACATTAGTCCCCAGTGCCAAATCCAAGAAACCCATGGAAATCAACAAGATAAATCCTGTAGTGATGTAAATCACATAGATTGTAATTGACACTAATAGGGGGTTTAATTTAAAAAATGCACAGATGTCATTAAGCATACTTAGTCTTAAACACTGGAATTTTCTTTTTCCAAAATTGCAAAATTGGAAAAGGGCCTTTACCTTTCACACTGAGAGTGGAGGCTCTACCAATGCCATATGTGTAATATAGCCTAGATATTCTAAGTATGCTACACAATGCAACTAATTACCAAGCACTCGGAGCAATTAAATTGTTGCAAAAACCAAAAACCTTCTACATATATTTGAAGTGAATCTCATAATGTTGTCCTTGATTGAATCTCACCATATTTAACATATCGATCACACAAAGAGGATGAATACTTGGGAGAACTCAATGTAATGTGAATAGGATTCTAAGTGGTATTATTAGGTGTATTAGAGCAAGGATATAATCAAGCAATTTTAAACTATGGATAGGGAAAGAAGGAAATAAATGGAGGTAACTAGGAATGTAGCAACTAGGGATGGTTTCTTTAAGATGATAATGAATGAAGCTTTAAAAGGAATATTATCTTAAGTGCATGAATAAAATTAGATGTGAAAATCATGATATGAAGCATTGTGTGACAAAGCAATAGAAGCATATTAAATGTTTGGAGAAATATATTAGAGGTGTGACCAAAAAATATTAAGCTAATTCTACGATCACAACTATACAGACTTACAAGTTTAAATGGATTGATGGAGATGATAATCAGTATAAGGAATGGTGATGGTAGTTACATTATGTTGAAGGGGTAATCAATACAGCTTAGGTACTAGATATATATTACCTATTTATGATCCTCATCCTCAGGGAGGTGGTTGGACTCTAACCTTTATTCAGTGGGATGATATGAATACAATATATATAAAACTAATATAAATAATAAATAATCACAATAATAATTAATTATTATTATTGGACAGCTGAAGAGTTACTAATAGAGAATAGTCATTACTAGAGGATGAATAAGGTTAATGGGGTAATCCCCATAGTGAGGATATTTGATACAGAGCTTCAAGATATGACCCATATGGTTGTGCGGGTGGTTGGTTATGATAGATGCCATTGGATCTCAGGTGGGCAGATGTATTGGGGGTTGGGGAGTGGAGCGGAGGATGTTATGCATCCGAATCAATGCTATTCGAAGTGTTAAACTCTCAAATGAACCATTTCCATGAATAGAGGTGAGGAGAGTTCATTTTTGGTACATTGATATGTGCCTTCTTTTACGTGTTGCATGGTTTATTTGACTGCAACAAATGGTCAAGGTAGGACCAATGAAGGATCCCTATCTGTAGCAATGCGGAGAGTCAATAGGAAGGCTAAAGGAGGTTATAGAGGGAAGGGTCTTCACTACTAAAATATTTTCTACTTGGGAGATACAAATCGTAGTTTTGAGTGAAGATCCGTTTGTCAATCTATTTTGTTTATTAGACATTATTTTACAGAAGCCTATAGTGGAGGGCTAGGGACATATTGGTGAGTTAATATTGTTTTTTTCATATTTATACTAGAATATATTTATATATCTATGTACCTACCTTTTATTTATCAGATATGTGAGACTACTTATGCATGTGTATTTGTAGAGATAACGTAAATATCCAAGTTCCTTAAAAACGATAAAAAGACACAAATAAACATAAGACATATATGCATATATATCTTGCAACAAATACATAGGAAAAAAAAAGAAACTAAACATAGACATACATGTATACATATGTAGGAAATAAATAGTGAATCAGATGTAACAAACAAACCTGGATGTGTTTGTTTGTTTTTGTGAAAGGATTTTTGAGCTTTGATCCATTGTAGAAAGAAATATAACTAGGCAAGACATACCAATCCAAGTCAAAATAATAGACTTTTAATGTGAAATTATATATCTATGTGCCTACCTTTTATTTATCAGATATGTGAGACTACTTATGCATGTGTATTTGTAGAGATAACGTAAATATCCAAGTTCCTTAAAAACGATAAAAAGACACAAATAAAAATAAGACATATATGCATATATATCTTGCAACAAATACATAGGAAAAAAAAAGAAACTAAACATAGACATACATGTATACATATGTAGGAAATAAATAGTGAATCAGATGTAACAAACAAACCTGGATGTGTTTGTTTGTTTTTGTGAAAGGATTTTTGAGCTTTGATCCATTGTAGAAAGAAATATAACTATGCAAGACATACCAATCCAAGTCAAAATAATAGACTTTTAATGTGAAAAGAATCAAATTCCAATGTGTCAAAAGAACCAAATGTTTTCAACTAAAATTTATTCATATGTGTTAGAAGAAGTAAACGTTTTCCTCTTTCTAAGCCCTATGCATTATTGGTGACATTGTTAAAGAGCTAGGATGCAAAAATTCAAAAGTTCTTTAGAAACAAAGTAAAAGTAACACTAGTAATAATACTCACTATTGGTGTGCTCTGTATAAAGAGGAAATGACTAAGTAGATGTGACAATATGAAAAGCAAAGCCATTAAACTAGTTTCATGTGTACTATGGTTCTTTTGCATTTTTATGGTTGATTATGAGAGAAAGAGTATCATGGTCTATCTAATATGTATCTAGCCTAAAATATTTGTAGCCACAAGTTATGTTTGACCATATGTGATCGATGATTGATGTTGGTGCATTGTTATTTGTGTCTAGAAGAAAATGAAGGTTGTAATTGTACATGTGTGATCTTAGTTTGTTTGTTTTGTTGTTGCTTTTGAGCATATTGATGTCAAAATCTCCCACAATGACTATTTTTTGATTTGAATGTATATTGCATAATGCTTCTGCAAGAAGACCCAATGTATTGGTCAATGTTGCATATGGTGTGATGTAGGCATTGAGAACTATAATATGCATGTTATGAACAATCATGTTTTCTATTGTAGCTTCTACATTTTTCTCTTCAAAGTGCATATGTTCCAAAAAAATTATAATTTTTTTGACACAGATGAGTGAACCATGTCTACTATGATTTGATATGCAATTAAATGATTCAAGTCTTTGTAGATGGATGGGTTGTTTCAAACATGCTTCTTCTAAACATAAGATCTAAAATTGCCTTATATCATAGTCACTTAGGAAATCATCGATATGTATTTTTCAATTGTGGGTGTTTAGAGGAAGAATTCAAGTATATTCATTTGTTTCAATGAATATATGATCATTGACTAGTTCCCACTTTGCATTTTCTTTTAGGCATTCCATTTTAAGAGCAATTGTGTGTTTAATTTTGAATTTTTCTTTCTTAAGTGGACTAACAAAATACAAAAATTATATGTTTCTTACACCAGACAAAGTTTTATATACTAATCCATGTCATCATATCTCTCAAGGATCAAATGAAAAAGTGTCTAGTGTTAAGCCTTGTGACCTTTGCATTGTAGGTGCACATGCTAGTTGGTCTCGAAATTGTTTTCTGATTTTCAAATTCCTTGTTTTTGCTAATAGGCAAACTGGATCTGTTATGCACAATATGGTCTTGCAATCTTTACAAATTTGTTGGCTATATAGAAAATAAAATGTTTGTGCTTGTCATCGTCCAACACTTGGATCATGGAATTTGATCCATATTACATCAAATTTATCCAATTTTTTGTATGTTTTAATGATACCATCTCCACGATTGACAATATCATATTGTGAGTCATAGTTTCTAACATATATTTCAACTAGCATGTTAAATATTAGCATGATTCGTAAAGGAAGTGTTGCTATATGTGCATGAGAAGTGCCATGGTTTTATTCTTCATAATAAATTGTATCAATTACAATTTCTTCACAAGGAACAATAGACAACATTTTCTTGGTGTTCAATGTGACATCCCTACTCCTAAAAAATAGATAAGGGAAGGTGGGATCATTAGCAGCATTTTGAATACAATTTATATTGAGGTAATGCAAATCATCTTTTGTATGATTATTTCTACGAATCCTATTCAAAATGGAAATGAATTTTTCATTCGTTTGACGCATTGTAGTGTGAAATTCATACTACATTACATGTTCTTGCCAAAATTCATATTTTATTGGTTGCTTTCTCATCGTAGGTTATTCAAAAATTAGTGAATCTTGTGTAGGTCATGTTTGGTATAGATCACAAAAAAATATGATATCAATGTTTTGAAAGTATTTTTTTTAACATGATAAATATTCCTTAGTCAATCATCAATTTGATATAGAAAATGACACCCAATCAAAGATACTTCATCAATGTAAACTAATCTCAATTATTGGAAAATTGTTGTTAAGTTGTCTAAGACTTCATTGCTAAGTGGAAGAAAAATAGAGTTTTTTAAAGAAATTAGAAATGTAGAATGAATTGTCAGCAGACCTTGGAAAAAATAGATGAGATAAGTTTCCCAAATCCCCATATAGAGCTCTACAAATTAAAGTTGAATGAATATTCTTTATTGTCTTTATCTAGCACATGCAACGTAATCTTCTTTTCCTTTGAATCCATTACAAAACCAAATGGGGAAAATTATATCTTTAAAGAAATTAATAATTGTATGTGATTCCCAAGGATTGGGAAGAGAGAATAGAAATACTCAGTAACATTCCCCTCATATGCATATCCTAAAAAATGTAGACAACAAGAAAAGGCACAACCATTTTGATTTCTGACATTGAGATAATTGCTATATACCAAATTTCTACAAATGGCAAGGCCTACGTTAGTGTTTAAATGATTTTCAAGAGGTTGATTTTGATTTGATGAGAATTTCTTTTGGCATGTTTATTCTATGATGGAAGTATTAAATGCATTGATTCAATTCCCAAGAGAAATGTCTAGTTGGAACATGGTTGAAAAAGTTTTCATCTACTTCTCTAGACCTTTTCTTCTAGAAAATTTCAATATTTAGAACAATAGGTTGCTCCATGAGCATTAACAGTAAAAAATGTTGAGGGAGTCATTGGATATAAGATTTAACATTGTTATAGAATACAAATTTCTTTCACCACTAAGTTAATTCCTTAAGCTGCATGTTCACATGATCCAATAGCTGATACCCCATAAATATTCCACGTAGATCATTGTAGTTGTTGGTCATTATAGAATTTGATTTAGGGTAAGTGTTGTTAATGTCATTTGTCTTTGCCAAAGTTTTTTGGATTGTAGATTATTGTGGTGTGGTTTTTGAGAGGATTTCGGATTTTCCGCACTGTTCATCTTTATATGGTCGATGTTTCGAGTCTAAACCCAGACTCATCATCAGGACTGATGTACGGAAAAAAGAAGGAAAAGGGTTTGGTATAAATATGAAAAAGGTTATATGCAAAGACAGAATGGCCGACTCAATGTCTGTTTATTATAATTTTAATTATTTAAATTATTATTTAAATCATTAACTATCATTGTTTATATTATTAAT
This sequence comes from Pinus taeda, assembly GCA_000404065.3. Lineage (NCBI taxonomy): Eukaryota > Viridiplantae > Streptophyta > Pinopsida > Pinales > Pinaceae > Pinus > Pinus taeda. The sequence goes on from APFE031042273.1 coordinate 128,971, forward strand.
TAATTTATTATTCTTAATCATTATTAATATTATTATTAATATTCTTGTTTATATTATTATTATTAATCATTATTTAAATTATTGTTATTAGTTAATATTTAGGTCCTAATCTTATTTTTATTACTATTACTATTGTTCTTATATTATTATAATTACCCTATCCAATATAATTAATTATTATTTAATTATTATATATCGTTATTTATTTGTTAGTTATACTTATTATATTATATATATATTATTTTAATTATTATTATTTATTTTATTAATTATTATTTAAATTTATTATTATTATTATTACTTATTCTTATTAAATTAAACTTATATATTATTATTTATGCATTCTTTTTTATTTATTTTAGATGATTATTTTATTTAGGGCGGCAAACTAGCTGCCACAAGCTCTTACATTACAGCGCTGGCAGAGAAAGATTCTCGTGGATAGCTGTTGAATTGCTGGCAAAGAAATCAGGAGACAGCACACCGAGCAGGATCCCCTTACTTTAAGAATAAAACCAGTAATACAAGTGACCGAGATCAAAGAGTTTTTCACTTCGTTAACTTTGACAGGAGAATGTCCCACGGAGCTGAATTGCTGCAGGGCAGAGGACGTAGCATCGCTCAAGGGCCAGAAGACTTCCCTGGCCATACCATGATCGTGCAATACATAAGAGGACCGATGCAGTTGATTGATGGAGAATAATGAGTATCCTCTTATACTTTGGAGAGACTGCTGCTGTAGAGGAAAAGCTCCGACGCCCAATTTGCATCGCTCAGAAGTACAAGTCAAGATTGCAACCTTTCGGAGTTGAGAACTTTGATTTTGATGAAAACAGTCTGCAGGTTTGAGAACAGAGTAAAGTTCAAACTGGAGCTGAGATGACATCTTGGAGGTCCTTTGTGGGCGCTTTGAAAAAAATGGCATCGACAGGAGACATAGACCATTTATAGGAAGACTAACTGAAGTAGATATCAGGCCTGCGATCATAGATTTAAATAGGTTGAATATACAATGAGGAGAGCTCCCGAAGAGCAGGGGAAAGAGGAGAGGAGTATTAGCCCTAGGGTCAATTAGAAATAGAAGACCAATCAACAGAAACATCAAGGAATGGAACAGGAGGATTCCATCGAATTGACCACCAGAGATCTCCGATTGCAGAGGGAATCAAGATTGGCCTCCATATCAGCTTGAGAGTTGAGATTCCTTAATATGTGATAGAAGGAGATTTTACTGAACTTGGGCAATAAGAGCTGGATTTTTTTTATAATAGTGGCTAAATGAACCTGATGGAGGGGCTTATGAGAAGCCAACGCCTGGATGATAAGTCGAGAATCTCCAAATACAGAGAGAGAAAGGATATTTCTGCTAATCGCCAGATTCAGCCCCTGCCACAGTGCGAGAGCCTCCTCTCTGTTATTGGATTCGATGCCCAGACCCCAGCAGAATCTCATTTCCGTTGAACCACCAGGACTCAAAAAAGCCTCACCACTGCCAGCAACCCCAGGGTTTCCTTTTGAGGCCCTGTCGAAGAATAAATAGTGATCATCCAAGGCTGATCTCCACTTGATAAACTCCAGTTCCTCCAGCCTAATATCCCAATTGGCATGGGCAATTGCAGCAGGAATGGACCTTTCCTTCAGATTCAAAACCAGTTCTTTAAGCCAATTCTCCTCCTCTTTGGCCAGACTCATTTCATTCCTTGAGGATGTGTTGGCTTCCAAAGCCTCGCCCAGTAAAGCTTTGATTTTAGAAATAACTCTTGTAGAAGTGCAGCTTTCTCCTCTGAAAATTCTATTATTCCTCTCCAACCACAGCTTCCAGCAGATGAATTTAGGGATCCACATCCAACTTGTTTTAAGAAGACTTTTTTTTTTAAGGCAGAAAGGAGATAAGCTGGCCCAAGTTCAGAACAGAGAAGGAATGCTGTCTGGGAGTTCAAGATTAGCTGGACCTAACATCAGAACTCCCCTCCAGACAGCCAGAGCAAAGGGGCAAAGCAACAGCAGATGATTGGCAGTTTCTTCATCAGACAAACAAAGGGGGCATCTGGAAGGCCCTTCCATCCCTCGTCTTTGCAAATTATCTCTGGTAAGAATGCTATTGTGCACAATAGTCCAACAAAAAAAGTCAATTTTGCGGAGGGAAGGGAAATCCCAGATAAATTTCCATTGAGCTGGGTTAGGAGGAGCATGTGGGACAGCCATCATTCTTTTATAACCTTCGGAAGCCGTGTAATAGCTTGAAAGGGAGCCCCAGCCTCTTTTGTCTTTAGAGGTGGCCTTTGAGGGAGATTTGCCTTGAAGTATATCTAACAGTAATGAAGCTTCCCCCTGCAACCTAAGGGGAACCTCCCCCAGATTCCAACAGTCCCATAGTCTATCGGGGTCATCCTTCCAGATAGATATATCCCATAGAGTGTGCAAATTGCAGGACTGAAGCCAAGCTTTGATGCTTGCTAGTCCATCCATTTGAATCAAAGGTTGATCACCCAGAATCGAGTCTTCCCAGATTTTGATCTTTCTCCCATTACCAGGGATCCAGTAAAGATAATGGCAGAAATGATCCATAGCAGAGCTGCAAAGATTGAAGATCGGAGATCCTTTTAAAGATCTTTGGGGCTTATCCAAGCATCTCAAGTGTTGCCCTTGGAAGTATTTCTTCGAAATTACTCTTTTACTCTAGCATGAGTTTCCAGAGACTAAATTCCACAGGATCATGGATTCCAAAGCAAGTTTTTGAGCAGCCAAGTTACGCAGGTGGAGGCCGTCTTCCAGAAGAGGTCTCTTGAGAGTCTCCCAATTCACTAAATGGAGCCTTCTGTCATTGTTGTTCCCACCTTCCCACAGGAATCTTCTCAGCAGACTATCCATTTTACTGAGGAAGGTTTTGGGTGCAAGGAGAACAGAGTATTGATATAGAGGCATACTTATAAGGACCGACTTCATTAGGATGACTTTCCCTGCATTATTCAGCCAAGAGGCTCCCCAAGCTTGGATTTTGTTCTTAAGCTTATCTAGAAATGGCAGCCAGTGAGCAACTTTAGGCTTGGATTTAAATATTGGGATCCTGAGATATTTAAATGACTCCCAATTTCGAATACCATCAATTTCTAAAAGCCTTTCAATATCAGACAGCTCCTTGATCGAGCAGTTCCAGCCATAGATAGAGCATTTTCGGTAGTTAATTTTGTTGCCTGAGAGCAACCTGTAAATGTCTAGCTCCTTCTTGAAGGATCTGGCAGAGATTATGCTGGCTCCTCCAAGTAGCAAGGTGTCATCTGCGAACTGGGCATGATTAATGTCTTTCACCTTATGAGTTGTTCTGAGACCAGGCAGGGTTTGAATCTGCTGATTATGATCAAGCTGGTAACTGAGCAACGAGGCCTGAATAGCATATAGGAGTGGAGACAAGCGACATCCTTGTCTAAGGCCCCTAGATTCTTGGAAGAAGTCAGTAGAATGGCCATTGACTAGTGGCGCGATCCATGGCGAGGCAATACAGGCATTCACCCAGTTTATGAAGGTTGTTGAGAAGCCTAACTTCTGCATCACGTTGATCAAAACTTCATGTCTCACCCTATCAAATGCATTAGCCAGATAGAGCTTAATTACCATACCTTTCTCCTTTCTTTGGCAGCTAGAGTGAACTACTTCTTGCACCAGCACAATGTTGTCCAATATCTTTCTTCCTTTTATGAATCCGCCTTGATTTCCAGGGATGATGGCTGGCAAAATATTCTTAAGTATGTTGGCAATTATTTTGGAGACCAGCTTGTAACTGGAGTTGCACGAGGATATGAGTCTAAATCTGCTGAAGTCGGAAGCGCCTTTCTCTTTTGGGATCAAGGCTAGAAAGGCCAAGTTGATGCCACCGCCCAGCCTTGCACAATTCTGGGACTTTATGACCATTCTCAGTAGTTCTTTTTTAATTTTCGACCAGCAAGTTAAGAGAAACCTGATAGTGAACCCATCAGGGCCTGGGGCTTTATCAGGCTCCATGCTATCCAGAACTTTCTTAAGCTCGTCCATGCTGATCGGAGTAGTCAACATAGCATTATCCATTTCCTTAACGCACTTGGGAATTAAGTCAATCGGATAGGAATGGGGATCAATAGGTGTTTCTTTAGGAGCCGAATAAAGATATTTGGAGAAGGAGTAAGCAACTCTCTTGATGCCATCGAAATCCTTAACCACAGTGTTTTGGTAATGTATCTCAGAAACTGATTTGAAATGCTTTCGAGCTTCGGCTTGTTTATGAAAGAAGCTGTGTTTTTATCTCCGGACTTTAACCATAGATTCCTAGACTTTTGTCTCCAGAATTCTTCCTCATCCCTGCTCGATTTGTGAACCTCTTTTTGCAGCTCGACTTCTTTTTGGAGAAGACTTTGTGTTACAGGACTATGCTCCATAGCTAATTGGTGAGCAGCTAGACTGTCAAGCGATTCTTTTCTTTTGGTAGTAGGTGTTTTCAATCTTTTAGCCCACTCCTTCAAACTTCTTTTTAGGCCCCTAATTTTCTCTTCCCACACAAAGAAAGGATACCCATGGACAGGCCTATTCCAGGCTTCAGAACCCACCTCTTGGAATCCTTCTTGCTGAATCCATAGAGGAATGAAACGAAAAGGGATGGGGCCTAGATTACCATCCAGAGAAAGCTCGAGGAGGATGGGCTTATGGTCAGAAGTGAGATTTCGAAGAATTTTAGAGGTGGCCATAAGACGGCATGTCAGGAAAGAAGATTGGACAAGGAATCTGTCCAAACGGGCAGCAATGTGATTTGGGGCTAATCTTTTGTTGGACCAGGTGAATTTACCTGAAGAAGGTTTAATATCCTCCAGATCCCAACCCAGCATAATATCTTCAACCCATTCTCTAGCAGGGTCCCTGACAATGGAGCCTCCCTTTTTCTCATCAAGAGCAAGGGTGACATTTAGATCACCTGCAATAATGATATTTCCTGGATTTTGCTCTAAAAGAAAGGATTGAGGCGAGTTCCAACAAATTTTTTTCTCGCCTGGCATTACAGGAGCATAAAGATTAAGCATACTTACCTGTTGACCAGAATCTTTGTGAAGGAGCTGAGTGAAAAGCCAGTGGGGGCTACTTTTTTCTTGAATAAGATCATATATGGTGCTATTCCAAAAGGTGGCTATTCCACCAGAAGCGCCTCTTGCACTAACCCCATGACCTTTTTGCCAAAAAAATTTACTAGATTGGAGGAGAAGAAGATCCTCCAGCTTTGTCTCTTGGATGAGGAGGATTTCAGGAAAATATATTCTCACTATGTCTTTCAAGGCTTCTTCTTTCAACCTGCTACCTAATCCTCTACAGTTCTAGGAGATGTATTTCATTATTTACTGACTTGGGGGGTTGAGGCTCCTTTTGGAGCCCTGATACTCTTGCGCCCAGATCTGGTATTCATCGTTCCTTTGAGGGTATTTTGGGAGCCTTGGAGGACTTCTTGATAAGTTTTTTCCTCTCTCTGTTTCTTCCTGGATTTCCGACCCCTTGTCGTTTTGATAGGAGTGACTTGCGAATTATCAGTCTCGGAATCTCTCTCTTCTCATTCTCCCTCAGAGTCGGAGGCGAGACTGATGTGCTCTTTGTTGCTTTCATTTCCCCTCTGACAATCTTCAGCTGGTGGAAGAGTTGGTTCGGCTTCAGTTTCTTTCACTTGCTTCAGCTGATTTCCTGTTTCCTCTTGTGTCTCCATGACATCCACCTTTTCTCCTGAGGAGGAGCCATCTTTGGAAGCAGCAGTGGCCTTTGTATTAGTTTGTGGCTTCCCCAATGGTACGGAGTTATTCTTCCCCGAGGGCTTTGGGACATCCTTTCCCTTTCTAATTTCTTTCCATCGTTCTTCTTCAACCGTGATCCCTATTGGAGCTTTTGGGCAGTTTCGCTGGAAGTGTCCATGCTCATGACAGGTTCCACATTTGAAAGCCAACTGCTCATAATCCAGCTTCTGATAATGCTGCCATTCTCCAACTGTGAGTTTGACCGCTTCTGGCAGACCGGCTTCCAGATCGACTTCCACGAATATTCTAGCGCAGGTATATTGGCCCTTGTGATCAGCTTTGTCAATGAAACGACCCAGCCCATTTCCAATCTTCTGCAGGGATTGATAGCTCTAGTAGTGTATCGGGAGATTCGGAAGACGAACCCAAACCGGCGACTCCTTAGGGACATCGACAGAGGGATCGAAATCGGGGCTCCATTTGTTAAGATACAGTCCCTGATTTCCCTTAAAATACGGCCCGTTCCTAAACACTAGATCACGATCTTCTTTGGAGGTAAATTCAAAAATGAAGTAGCCTCGTCCCACAGCATAACAAATCATGTTATGTTTTAGCTGAGGTCTCCAGTTTCGCTGAATCCAATCGTCCGTGGTTTTTGTGGAAGGCCAGCGGCCCATAAACTGCCCTACCAGGCCTCTGTCAGCTAGAGCAAGAGCGATTTTAATCGACTGTTCCTCTGGAAGTGCAATCTCTGGTATTTCTTCGAGTTTTTTTATGAATTTCGGCACTTCAGAGAACTATCGTTTCTTCCCTTTCTGCTTTAAAAGGCTGTGGAATGCTTCTTCAGAAGATGATGGTGGGGTGGGAGTGGACTCCCCACCCCCAGGACCGCTCATGGAAGCAACAAGCTTGATGGCAGCTGCAAACCTAATCCCAACTCCGCAGAGCAGAGCAGAGCACGCGCAAAAAAATATATTCTAATTATTATTATTGATATTATTGTTGATATTTATTATTTATTCTTAGTTATTCATTATTAATTCTTATTATTATTATTTATATTATTATTTCTATTATTATCAATCATATTTATTTTATTGTTTGACTTAATTAATCATAAGTTAATTATTATCATTTATATTATTATTATTATTATTCTTATTATTATTATTTATGTTATTATTATTAATATATTATCCTAATTGTAATATTAAATTTAATTAATATTTTATTATTATTATTAATATTTTTATCTATGATTCCTATTAATTATTATTATATATAATTCTTATTAATATTCCTATTAATTATTATTTATAGTATTATTCTCCTCCATGCTCCTCCATGCTTTGTGGTTTGGGCATAATGGCTTACTAGGAACGAAGCTTTGTTCCAAGAGAATGAAATATAGCCTTGCAAAACATACTACAAAATAAAAGGACAATACCAAAACCTTGAGAGGACAAAATTTTATTAAAAAAGGAAGAATATAAAAGATCCAAACATCATCAACAACAATCCACATCGGTATTTTGAAAGAGTCTCAAATAGAAACTAACAAACACATGGAATAGGAGGAACTTTAGTCAATTCAGAAAAACATAAGATTGGATGTGAATTTGAACTTGCGAAGCATAGAGTAACTATGTGGAGAAAAGGAAACTACCATACTCATGAGTATTTCCATAGAATAAGTTAAAAATAGGATTAACATCTATCCAGACTTAAACTTTAAAGACATTAAAATCAAAACTATTCACACATTGTCCCACGTGATTCAGATGGACCTTCTCTAATTCAACCATGTACATCAATATAAAGTTGAAAGAAATGGTTATATGACATGAACGATATCAAAGGATACAATTTTTGTATATTTCAATACAAAGATGTATTTACAAAGATCACTTCAACCTAAAATTTACCTCCATAAAAGGTGAAGTAAGAATGAGCTTCATAAGGTGAAGGTGGGCACGAACAATTAGAGAAGAAATTCTATCATTTTTCAATGTTTTGAATGGTTGAGTATTTATTTTTTATAAAAAGAAAATTGTAAGGTAATTTAAGAGTTTCTTTTATTATTTTTATGGTGGCATATCGGTAATTATGCCAAAGGCTTCTTGTGAATGGTAAGTGTATTCTAAGGATGTGATGTTTTTTCCCAAAAAACAATGAAAATTTCAACACTATTTTGACAAAATTTTGTGGAAATTCGTGTTACTATTGTCAAAGGTTTATGGTGGTTCTAAATCCATTTCCACTGTAAAAGAAACAATTCAAACAGTTTCGTAGTTAGTTTTTATGAAAAAAGTGGCATAATTCCAGCAATCCATATGGAATTGCCATTGTGATTGTGAAATGGAAATTCAAACTAAAAAAATTTCCAAATAAAACTAATAATATACCCAAATCACATCAATAAAAACAACCAATTGAGCTAACCCTTTAATTACTATTTCATTTATTATGATTGTGATGTTGGAAGTTCAAGTAGAGTAGCTATGTACAAAGTGCATGAAGAATTATTAGTATTACATGGAAGAAGCTAAGGATCAATGCAGGAAATGTCAAAATAATGTCTGCGATTGGGAAGAATACACACTCTATCCTCCTCCCCAATACATCCCAAAAATATTGCACATGAGAATGAGGATGAATCATTCCTATACTAATCCTTTAATCATCATGTTTCAATGAGACAGAGTACTAGTCATGGTGTATGGATTGATTATGGACTGGTTGCTATTAACAATGATGCTAATATCAATCCTACCCAAGACTATGGAAAATCCCACAAATAGTGCAAGCAATCCATTGAGAAGGTTCAAGTTAGGGAGCACATGTGCATTCAATCTCTCAATCAAAATTAGGAAGGCCTCCAAAACATTAGTCCCTAGTGCCAAATTCAAGAAACCCATGGAAATCAACATGATAAATCCTACAGCTATGCAAATCACATAGATTGTAATTGACACTAACTGGGGTTTAATTTCAAAAATGCATAGATGTCATCCATCATACTTAGTCTTAAACGCTGAAATTTTCTTCTCGCAAAATCCTAAAATTGGAAAAGGGCCTTTACCTTTCACATTGAGAGTGGAGGCTGTGCAAATGAGATATGTGTAAAATAGCATAGATATTCTAATTACGCCACACATTGAAAGTGATTACCAAGCACTCAAAGAAATTAAATTGTTGCAAAAGCAAAAACCCTTCTAAATATATTTGAAGTGAATCTCATAATGTTGTCCTTGATCGAATCTTACCATATTTAACATATCAATCGCACAAAGACGAGGAATATTTGGGATAATTCAATGTAATGTGAGTAGGATGCTAAGTGGTATGATTAGATGTATTAGAGTGAGGATATAATCAAGCAATTTTAAACGATGGATAGGGAAATAAGGAAATAAATGGAGGTAATTAGGAATGTACAACTAGGGATGGTTTCTTTAACATGATATTGAATGAAGCTTTAAAAGGAATATTATCTTAAGTGCATGAATAAAATTAGATGTGAAAACATGATATAAATCACAGTGTGAGAAAGCAATAGAAGCATATTAAGTGTTTGGAGAAATATATTAGAGGGGTGACAAAAAGATATAAAGCTAATTCTATGATCATAACTATGCAAACTTCCAAGTTTTAAGGTATTGATAGAAATTATAATCAATATAAGGAATGGTGACGGCAGTTACATTATGTTGAAGGGGAATATTACCAGAACTTGAAGAGGAAGGAAAAATCATATTGGAACCTGGAGCAGTCATAGAAACAAGAACCCAACAACACGAAATTGATCAATTTTAGATTATCTCATCAGGTGGAAGAACTTACTTGCGAAAGTTTCCACATGGGAGGACAAGAATTTTATACAGAAGCATGAAGAACTACTCAAGCATTGAGGACAGCACGTTTTGAAGGAGAGGGACATGCTAGGCCCCTATACTACTAGTGTAACCCCTTATTGTTATTAGTAGAACCCCTTATTATATTGTTTTACCCATGTAGTCCCCATATTGTTACTATTATGCCCCATAGAAGCCCACTATTGTCATTATTGTGCCCTTACATTATTATTGTTATGTCGGCTCTAATTATATTATGATTGCTTAGACTCCTATATATAGAAAGGATGTCTTGTCATTTGAATCATCGAAGAATTGTTCATTTGTTTAATGTAAAGGAGGTTGCCCCCTCAAAGAGGCTTATGTCTAAGGCGTTCATCTACCTTTTCTATCTTTTTGTGAGTTTCTTTCATAACATGATATGTCGTTCTATCTTGAGGGTTTGAGGAGTGGTAATTCCTGCCAATGCATTACAAGAAATGGTTAGATTTATTTCTTCTTTCTCTAGGTTTTGTTCCTGGTGTGTATCCTCTTCTTCTGAAGTTTCTTGTTCCTTTTCTTCCTCCTCTTCACAATCTTTGTAAAATAATTTATTCTCTACACACTTATGACCTTTAGTGTATTTGATATCACAACTGTAACACAAGCCTTTTTCTCTTTTTTCTTCTAGTTTCTGTGGTGTCAACCTTCTAGGTTGTGGAAGGCTAGGGGCAACAACACTTACATCTTTATAGTTGTGAGTGGTAGGCTTCCTTGTTGCCATAATTTTGCTTTCAATTTTTCTTGCCAACCTGAACGACTTCTCCAATGAATCAGGTTCCCAAAGGCAAACCTCATGTTGGATGTTATCCTTTAAAGTGCCTATGAGCATAGAAATCTTGAACCTCATGTTGGATGTTATCCTTTAAAGTCCCCATGAACATATAAATAATGAACCTCATGTTGGATGTTATCCTTTAAAGTCCCTATGAGCATATCTTTTTTCTATCGAGTAAGAGTGGAACCTTCCATTAATCAAGAGAAAATACATATTTTACAATAGCAACACTAGCTCTGTGAACCACACATCAAACAGTTGGGTTGACTAGTCAAAACTACATCAGGACTATTGTCAAAGCAATCCATTCACTAGAGAAAACACAGAAACTGCCCTGTATATCTAACCGTCCTCAGAGTGGCTCTCTGGATAACCAGCGCACACAAACCCTTAAGCTCTTTAATTCAGAAGTCTCACTTATCACATAATTCTTTTGATTATGCTATATTTCTATTATAGTTTTTTTAAAATAGAAATAACCACAAACATGTAATAACTTACCTTTTCGCCCTTTTCCTCGGTCCTTGCCGGACTTCAAAAAGAATTCACCCATGTACATAACCTCATTGGGTCCGCTCCATCACTATCAACGCATCGCTTAATATCATTCCATCACAGCTTCACTTAACCTTCCTCTGATTGCCAATTAAAATGATCTCCACCGTCCATTTCTTTCCATGATCCAATGGTCAATATCTTTTCTCGCTCAATCAAACTGCACGACACTCCTCCGTCATTGATCTGCGCTTAGTGGATCCGATGATCCACAACGATTTGGGGTCGACAAGCAGCATGAAGAATACCAATCCAAAAAGTGGTTTTTCCTTTTTCCTCCACTTCTATGTGTCACTCGGTTAATGGAATCGGGCGAATACCCTTCAATACCACTTACCATCCTTCTTCCACCTAAAATACCACTTAAGGTTTTGAAAAACCAATCGGATACTTTAACTTTCGGACCCAATGAGAAACAAAAGAATCTCTCTAAGGTTTTTTTGGGTTCACTTAATGAATATCCATTGATCATCTTTTCACCGCGAACACCGTACGATCCCATCCTTGGAGATCCGATGGTCCAGAGCTAGTTTTGGGTTGGTATCTTGCCCACGCAATGATTTATTTTTCAAACCCAATGAGTATCATAAATCACCATAGTAATGATTTTCGGGTTTGTTTGAATATTTAACCCCTGTGTTGTTTTCCACCTGAAATTCATAGGATGGTGGAGTTCAAGGCAATATATGGTTGGCTGCCTGCCAACTAGCCAACTGCTTACCCCTTATGCTTGTACATTTTCCTTTGTTTTCAACAGTCCCTGACTGCTTAATTTACATGTTTTGAGAATACTCCCTGTCTATGGTTTCTTTTCTATGACAGTCCTTGCACAATGTCCCTGAGGGTGTCACTTCCCAAGTATATCTTCTATTACTTCTTGAACAAATCACTCCTTCATTCGCCAAGTGATCCATTAATCTGTTGGTTGTTCTGCGTACGTGAACAAATTGTAGTGTTCTCAAGACTCTCAGGTGCGATTGTATACGTTGGTAGACCTGCAATAACTGCCAACGTTTTGACACTTTTTCTGATGTCGTTGCATATCTTCTTGACCTAATTAATTATCAATTCAGAGTCTTCTTCTACACTAGCATTCTTTAAATTTGACTCTATCAAGATTTCTAGGCATCACTCTAAGGCTATGAGTTCGGCCATATTATTAGTGGCATTCCCCAAATGACTATGAAAGATGATTTGTATGTATCCCTTCTCATCTCTTATGAATCTGCCATAACCAACCACTCAAGGATTTCCTTTATAGGCTCCATATATATTGAATTTCAGAAAGCCATGTGGAGGAGGTTGCCAGATTTCTTTACCCACTGTTGTATAGCTTGCACTCTTGCTTATGCACTGGGGGATCTGCAACTGGAGACCCAATTGCAAAAGTATATGTGCATCCTGGTTTAGAGGAGGGTTTTCGAGGGGTTTCTTAAGATAGGTACTTATAGTTTCTTTTAGATGTCTCATAATCGGAGCTATGATGCTTTGTGTTGAGAAAATTTTGTTCTTGAAAATCCTATTATTGCATTCTTTCCAGACATCCCAAATCAAAAAACCTGGAATCAAAGTCTAGGCTTTGTTGACTATTTCACTTTCTGAGAAATCTTTCTGCCAATTCTTTAAAGTGCCAGTAATGCTGGATGCATCCCTATCAGTTTGCCTGAATATTAAGGCTACCCAATTCCACAAGGTAGAGGTGAATGGGCAGAGATTGAGTAGGTGATCCATTGTTTCTTCTTGTAGACAACACAAGCGGCATCTCGATGGACCAACTAGACCTCTTTCCTGAAGATTTTCCCAAGTCAGATTCTTTTTATGATGCACCAACCACATGAATAGTTTAATTTTCATCTAATGTGAGTTCTACCATAGGTCCTTCCATATCTTATTAGGATTTGGAAAGTGAAGCCCAATGGTAATTCTTTTGGCTCCTTTGAGGTTGAAGTTGCCTTCATTGTTTCTTCCCCATCTTAGTTGGTTAGATAATGTAGATGATAAAATATTTCTTTGTTCCTAGATGACTACAAGAGTTTCTGCTTGGACCTTCAAATGGATTTCTTCACTGTATCCTAGGTTCTTCCATGTTCTCCATTTATCCTTGTATCTTGTTTGATCCCAGAAATCACTTACCCTAAGTAAACCTTTATTGTCATGTCATTCTTAAGATTGGCTAATTCTTCTCTACATACGTTAGGTTCTTTCTGCCAATTATCCTCCAAAAACCATGCTAGGTTTCCATCTGTGATCTCCCAGAAACTATGCTTCTGAACTATGGCTCTATTCTCCCAAGCATTGTTCCAAATGTGGGAGCCCTTGATGTGCCTAGACATCTGAATATGATCCCTTTCTTGCCAATTGTTTGCATACTTCTGTTTCTAGAGCTTGGCCCATGGGGTTGCTGAATCCTTTAGCCATCTCCACCAATTTTTTGCCCGCAATACTTTTCTAAGGGTTTTAGGGTCATGAAGTCCCAGAGCGCCATGGTTCTTAGGTTTACAGAGCTTATCCCAAGCTACGAAAGCCCATTTCTTTTTCTCTTCCCGTTTTCCACAAAGAAAATCTCTTTGAATATTCCTGATGAGTTGCAAAACTCCTTTAGGAGTAGGAAGAGCTGAAAACATGAAGGTGGGAATAGTTTGCAAGACAACCTTTGTAAGCACTAGTTGTCTAGCTAAATTCAAAGACTTGCTTCTCCATTTCTTGATTTTATCCTACAGTCTATTAGTCACTGGCTCCCAAACTTCCTTGCTTAGAGATTTATCAGTGAGAGGTATTCCTAGATCTTTGGATGGTAACTGATCTCTATGAAAGTTGAGAATTATGGAGAGGTTTCTCTGAATAGCAATGTTAGTATTAAAAAAGAAAAATTTTAATTTGGTGAGGCTTACCTCTTTACCAGTGGCCATAGCAAAGTCATTCAGGATTTGTTTGAACACTTTAGCTTCCTTGATGTACACTACAACATAGTGTCATCCACAAATTGTTGATGAGTCCAGGCATCCTCATTCAAGGTCAGTTTGACACCTTGGATTCTTCCTTCTATATTGGTGGATTTAATCGCTCTGCCTAAACCTTCCATCATCAGAATAAAAAGGAAGGAGGAGAGTAGATCTCCTTGTCGAAGGCCTCTCGAAGGCCTAAGGTTTTGGATGGAGAGCCATTAAGCAGTATTGAAAAATTAGTTGTAGTAACAAGGGTCATTACCCATCTTATCTAGTTGAGGTCGAAGTCATACGCTATTAGTACTTCCCCGATGTACAGCCAGTTGAGCCTTGTTAGAAAAGTATATATTACAGAGCAATGGAACATATAAAATATTTTAGAAATATAAACACAGAAAACACATAAAACAAGAGAGACACAGATATACGTGGTTCACCCAGTTTGGGCTACGTCCACAAAGAAATAGCCAATCTTTCTTTTATTATATTATCCAGCAAACTAAAAAGATACAACCTACAGTAGATCTATTGTAACTCCCTCTTCTCTCTCAATCTCCTCTCTCTTCCTCACCTAGAATACAGATCTATATAAACATAATACAATTCCCTCATATATAGTGAGGGGTTGCCTTCTAGGGAAAAAAACCCTAAATTAAACATAAGTTCTATCGTTAGATCATCTGCCTAATGAATGGCCTAGATTTACTAGAAATTATTATACTTTTATAAGGCAATTTTGAATATGCTTTTAGCTTCAGAGGCGCTACCCGCGAACCCCCGTCGGGGGATTGCTAGCCCCCGAACCCCCCAGCTGGGGGGGATTAGCAGCCCGCACCACCCCGATCCCCCCCCCTCGGCACGTGGAGGGGTGTACAACCTTCCTGGCGTATACATCCAGCTGAAGTCTTTGAATACAGAAGATAATAAAGCTCCACACCCAACAATTTCCCACTTGGATACTAATTATAACAACTCCATCGCTGCTTCATTTGCTAGACAATGACTCCACTTTGGACTTGGCTATTTCTCATTTTCTTCATCATACTTGAAGACCAATTGACATTGACCAGATTCTCAATTTCTCCCTGGTTACAACTTTTGTTAACATATCTACAGGATTCTAGCTACTGTGTATCTTTTCCAGCTTCAACTGTCCCTCTTCCAATGCTGACCATATGAAATGGTACTTGAGTTGTATATGTTTAGTCTTGGAATGAAATGCAGAGTTCTTTGCAAGATGTATGACACTCTGGCTATCACTGTATAACATGCCCAGTTCCTGCTTCTTACCCAATTCATCCAAAAACCTTTGTAACCAAATAATTTCTTTACTAGCCTCTGTAGCAGCAACATACTCTGCTTCTGTTGTTAAAAGTGGAACAACACTTTGGATTTTTGAAACCAAACTAACAGTTGTTCCACCTACAGTAAATACATATCCTATAGTGCTCCTCCTATTATCTCTGTCACCTACCATATTTGCATTAACATATCCCTTTAGAGCAATGTTTGAACCACCAAAGCATAATGCTTGATTTGTGGTACCTCTCAAATACCTGAGAATCCACTTCACCACCATCCAATGTTCTTTTCCTGGATTGCTCATGTACCTACTTACAACTCCCACTGCATGTATAATATCAGGCCTTGTGCAAACCATTGCATACATTAAGCTTCCAATTGCTGATGTATATGGAACTTTAGACATATGAGCCATTTCATCCTGAGTCTTGGTACACACCTCGTTAATTTGAAATGGCTAGTCAAAGGTATACTAACTATTTTTTCATTCTGCATATTAAACCTTTTCAACAACTTTTCTATGTACTCACTTTGAGACAATGTTAATTTGTGATTCTTCATGTCTCTAGTTATTCTCATACCAAGGATTTGTTTTACAGCACCCAAATCCTTCATTGCAAATGAGTTTGCCAATTTCCTTTTGAGCACATTTATTTCTTGCATGTTAGAACCTACAACAAGCATGTCATCTACATACAATAACAATATAATATAGCTTGCATCATTTTTCCTTTTGAGATAAACACAATGATCAAAGTGACACCTAGTATAACCTTGTTCAGACATAAACATGTCAAATTTTAGATACCACTGCCTTGGAGCCTGTTTTAAGCCATACAAGCCCTTCTTGAACCTGCACACTAGTTTCTCCTTCCCTTTTACCTCATATCCTTGTGGCTACTACATATATATCTCTTCCTCCAAATCCCAATGGAGAAAGGTTGTCTTTACATCTAACTACTCAAGATGCAAACCTTCAGCTGCTATTAGACTAAGAATAGTTTTGAGTGAAGTCATTTTCACAATAGGATATTATATATCATCAAATTCTACACCCTTTTTCTGTGCAGACCCTTTGACCTCAAGTCTAGCTTTATACCTTTTTCTACCTCCATCTTCTTCCTTCAACTTGTAAAACCATTTATTCTACAATGTTGTTTTACCTACAGAAAACCTGACTAAGTCCCAAGTCTAGTTATGTGCTAAAGAATCCATCTTTTCTTTCATGGCTTGCTCTCACTTCTTCCTGGTTTTTGCCCGCACTGCTTCGTCATAACATTCTAGTTCACCAGAATCAATCAACAATACATAATATAATGAAGGAGAGTATCGTTCAGGGGGGTTTACTCATCCTGGTAGATCTTCTAACACCACCGTTAGGTGTTTAAAGTGCTTGTTTCTATTGTGGTTGTTGTTCTAGTTGTTGATCATTGTGATTCTCAGGCACCATCACCTTTTTTGTGATCTTGTGAAGCACTGTGTATTCTCTGTTTTCTTTTTCCTCTTTCTTTTCTTGCAGCCGATCCTTATACAAAAATTTTTCATTGAATATGACATCTCTGCTCGTAACGATTTTATGTTTTTCATAATCATAAAAGTGATAACTAAAATTATTAACACCATATCCAATAAAGGTACATTTCTTTGATTTTGCCTCAAGCTTTGCTCTATTTTCTTTGTTAATTTGGACAAAGGCTTCACAATCAAAAGTCTTTAAAAAAGAGTAGCTTACCTTTTTACCTGTCCATGCCTCCTCCGGAATACCACCATCCAAGGAACTTGAAGGTCCTCTGTTTATTAGATAAACAACATTATCTACAACATCTGCCCAAAATTGCAAAGGCAATCCTACATGCAATCTCATGCACCTTGCACGCTCCATGATTTTCCTGTTCATCCTTTTTGACTTGCCATTTTCTTATGGTGTTCCTGGAACTATCTTCTCTCTACAAATTCCATTCTCTGAAGAGTACTTATCAAACTCTTTGTTGCAATATTCACCTCCATTATCTAATTTGAGACACTTCAACCTTTTTCTTGTCTCATTTTCAACCAAAGCTTTCCATTTGCTGAAAGTATCAAATACATCAAATTTATTTCGAATACAATAAATCCAGGTTTTTTTGGTTGCATCATCAATAAAAGTAACATAATAATGAGAGCCACCAAGAAATTATTCCTAAGCAGGTCCCCATACATCTGTATGCACAAGCTCTAAATTTTCGCTCTTCTTTTCTTTCCCAACTCTAAGGAATTTGACTCTCTTCTATTTTCCATAAACACAATTTTCACAGAATTTTAAATCAACATGCTTCAAGCCTGGAAAAAAATTTCTTGAGTGAAGAATCTGCATCCCCTTCTCACTCATGTGCCCAAGCCTATGATGCCACAATGTCATATCTTGTCTTGTAGAGGTTAAATCATTAACAAAATTAGAAATACCATTGCACAAATACAATGTACCAACATTTCCTCCTTTTGCTATTACCATGGATCCTTTAGTGACCTTCCAGGTTTTATCTCTGAAAGTACTTACACAACCTTCACCTCCCAATTGCCCTGTTGAAATCATATTTCTCTTCAGATGTGGAAAATGACTTACCTCCTTCAATAGCCACTGATTTCCATTCTATTGTTTTATGAAAATTGTACCCATTCCAATGATTTTATAGGGTTTATCATCACCCAATCAAACCTGTCCAAAATCTCGTTGAGCATAATCATGAAAATTTTTCTTATCAGGTGTGGCATGGAATGAGGTGCCTGAATCTACCACCCAGACATCAATAATATTTTCTAATGAAAGAATCAAAGCATCTTGTAACGCATCACCTGTTACATTTTCTTCATGATTAGTTTCTTGTTGTGCGTCTCCTTCTTTTCCCTTCCGAGACTTGCAATCTTTCTTCAGGTGTCCTTTCTTCCCACATTTCTAGCACACTATCCCTGATCTAGAAATGGATCTACCTTTTCTTGACTTATTGCGATATCCTGGGCTCTTTCCTCTTTCCATTTTTCTTCCCCTCGTCTTTTCAGTCAAAGCATTACCTCATGTCTGACCGGAGCTTTTCCGTCACATTTCCTCGCTAAGGATTGCACCGACAACATCATCAAACTTTAAAGTACTAGATCCAAAAATGGAGTTACTAATGGCCATAACTAAACCATTCCAACTTTCTGACAAATAGCATAGAAATAACAGAGCCCTAACTTCATCATCAAAATTTACCCCTACAAAACTTAACTGACTTGTAACTGTATTAAAATCATTTAAATGATCAGCAACATATCCACCTTATGACATCTTCATATTAAATAAATGCTTCATAAGAAATAACTTATTTGAGGCTAAGGGTTTTCCATATAGTTTAGCCAATGTCGACATTAAACCCTTTGTTGTCGTTTTCTTTGAAATATTAAATGCTGCCGACGCTGCTAGGCATAGTCGTATTGTTCCAAGTGCCTTTCTATCGAGAATATTCCTTTCTATACCTGTCATACTCGTCGAAATCTTTGCCTTTCCGATCAATGGTAGGTACAGATCTCTTTGATACAGATAATCTTCCATTTGCATCTTCCACAGATGGTAGTTTTCGCCATTAAATTTTTCGACCCTAAACCTACCATCTTCTGCCATTGCTCTCACTCGAACCAGGGACCCTTCTCTCCTGCGAGTTTATCAGCCAAATGGGTCTTCAGCTTTGATACCAGTTGTTAGAAAATTATATATTGCAGAGCAATGGAACACATAAAATATTGCAGAAATATAAACACAGAAAATGCAGAAAACAAGAGAGACACAGATATACGTGGTTCACCCAATTTGGGCTACATTCACGGAGAAACAACCAGTCCTTCTTTTATTATATTATCCAGAAAACTGAAGAGATACAACCTATAGCAGATCTACTGTAACTCTCTCTTCTCTTTCAATCTCCTCTCTCTTCCTCACTCATAATACAAATCTATATAGACATAGTACAATTCCCTCATATGTAGTGAGGGGTTGCCTTCTAGGGCAAAAAATCCTAAATTAAACATAACTTCTACCATCAGATCATCTACTTAAATAATGGCCCAGATTGACTATAAATTACTATACTTTTACAAGGCAATTTTACATCTATTTTTAGCTTCGGGGGCACTGCCCCCAAACCCCCCAAC
>APFE031042273.1:148365-185541 GCA_000404065.3 Pinus taeda
GGGGGGGGGGGGGGGGGGACAAGTGCCCCCCACATGGAGGGGTGTACAATCTTCCTGGGTATACATCTGGCTGAAACCTTTGAATACAAAAGATAATTAGGCTCCACACCCAACAATCTTGTCATAAGCATTCGCTAGGTCAAGTTGTATGATCATCCTCGCTTGCTTATTTCTCTTAAGAGAATGAACCACCTCATGAGCTTCAATGATGTTGTTTAGAATTTACCTTCCTTCCACATAACCAATTTACTCCTCAAATACAAGCGTTGGAAGTAGGGGCTTGAGTTTGTTTGCAATTACTTTTGAAATAATTTTGTACACCACATTGCATAAAGCTATGGGTCTAAATCTGTTTGGTTTCATAACTTTTTCTTCCTCTGGAATCAAAGCTATGAAAGAAGTATTTAGCACCCTCAAAACGGTTTTGGATCTTCTCGAGTCGTCCAAAACTTCAAAGATATCTTGTTTGACTATTTCTCAACATGCTTTGAAGAAGTCAACATTGAACCCATCTGGTCCTGGAGCTTTCCCATTTTTTATTTCTTTAATAACTTTAGTAACTTCCTCTTCAGTCACTGGTCTATTAAGATTGTAATTGTCTTCCCTCATTACAAGCTTTTGAATGTACTTTGTGAATTTATTGATAAATTGTGATCTTTCTATGGGAGGCTCCTCTTCTATGCTCTTGAAATGTTGTACCAAAGTACATTCCATTTCTTTGTGGGTGCTGAGCTCTTTCCCTTGAGTGTCTCTAAGTTTTGAAATCATGTTACGTGACCTGTGATCCATGGTTGACTTGTGAAAAAACTTTGTGTTTCTGTCCCCTTCTTGAAGCCATTGCACTCTTGATTTTTTCCTCCAAAAGATCTCCTCTTGATGGCATCTGTCTTCCCATTCCTGTTGAAGAGTGTCAGCTTGCATTTTTCTCTCCTCGGTAAATCCATCTGTGATAAGGATCTGATTGATTCCTTGTAGTCTCTATTCAACCTCTCTTTTAGCTTTGAAAATATTTTCAAACTCCTTTTTGTTCCATTCTTTAAGCCTAATATTGATGTGTTTGAGTCTCTTTTGTAGAAGAAACATGCTAGTGCCTTGAATGGCCAAATCTTCCAACCACCATTTACCAATATTACTGATGAAGTCAGGGTGATTGAGCCAGACATTTTCAAACTTGAAAGATCTGTTTCTTGGAATGGCTATAAAAGAAGCTTCAAGTTGGATAGGCCAGTGATCTGAGCTTACAAAATGTAGGATTGGTGCGGTCAAGTCAGGACCAGTAAGAAGGAGGTCCTCCGAGATTATAAATATATCTAGTTTATGGGCAACCTAAGAAGCCCCTCCCCTCTTATTGTTCGAGGTGAAAGTACCATTTATCGTCTCCATGTCCTCTAGCCTCATGTTGTTTAGAAAGTTCTAGAAGGCAATGGAGTCTCTGCCTAGTGTTTTGGTCCCGCCTTTTTTTTTTATAAGATATTTTATCATATTAAAATCCCCTCCCAGAATCTAGGTCATAACAGGATGTCTCTCTCTCAACTCCTCCAGTGAGGTGAGAAGCCTGAGTTTGTCTTCAAGTTTTTGAGGACCATAGACATTTGTGATCATATATATTTCCTTATCATCCAAAGGTTGGATCGCAATTGAAAGGTAGTTCCTGTATGCTTCAACATCCAGGATTCCAAGTTTCTAGGGATTCCAGAGTGTGAGAATCCCGGCTGCCATGTTGTCTACTTTAGCTTCTAGATACTCATAATTAATGAGCCATTTTCTATGTAGCTCTCTGATTTTATCTATTGAACATTTTCTTTCCTAGATAAACACCATGCCTGGTTTTTCTTCTTTTATTCTATTGCTAAGATTTCTTTGCTTCCTTTTACTTCATAGACCCCTATGTTCTAGGGTGTGAGATTCATTATGAAAGATTTGTAAATGAGTAACTAGTAAGATCTTTCATCTTACCTAAGTTAATCATGAGTTTCCAAAACTCTATCAGCAGCTCATTTTGTCCTTTCCTTCCTCTTTTCCTGCTTGGGTTCTTGGAAAAGTGTCTTGATGTTGCCTCCATCGTTTTAACCCCTTTATTTTCTTTATTTTCATGATTTATTTTGACTCCAAAACCCTTTGCTTGAGATCTCCATAGGAAGAGTTGTTTTACTCTATCAAACTTCTCTTGTGGTAGAGAATCAACCCATTTGGTGGTTCCCTACTCAAAGAACTTTTCTAGATTGAGATTCTCCCTCTCAAGAATCTCCTGTAGTTCATGGTCCTCTGTTCCAACTTCACATGGGGTCATCTCATGGACCCTGCCAAGTTCCATGATGCTTGGCAGATCTTCCTTTAGTTTGTTGTTCTTAGTTACATCATCCATGCTATCATCTTTTTCCTTCTCTATAGGATTATCCTCCAATAATTTGGTTCATCGCATTGTTCCCACCTTCTTCTTCTAAAATCTTGAAACTGTTATGACTTGGGTGTTTATCCTTGCTAGTTTTCCTTTGGTACTTTTTTCCTCCTTTCCCTTCACCCCCCTTCTTGGTAAAGCACTCAGGGTCTTTGCCTTTGTTTGTTTTCATATTGTCCTCCAATTTGTTTAAAGGGCAATCTCTGATGAGGTGCCTATGTTCATGTCATTTACGACATCTGAATGGTACATGTTCATAGTCCACCACATACACCCATTCTTCATCATAAACTTCTAGAATGATTTCATTTGGAAGTGCTCCTGATAGGTCCATTTCTACACATATGCGAGCAAAGAAGGTGTATTTTCCTCATAGAGTTGCCTCTGAGATTTTTAAAAAAAGACCTAATTTATTGCCTATGGCCTTTGTTGGCCCTCTGTTTTGGTCTATTTTTGCTTAAGGAAACTTACTTAATCCTTATATTTTCCATCCATTTTCCATCACATCCATCTCATTTTGATGTATGTTATGCATATTCAAGTGTTTAATTTTAATTTTTCAATTTCTAGAAGTTTTTATGAAAATTGAGTTTCAAGTGCAATTTTGGACTGAATCAGAAATTCCCATAATAGCTATGTGGATGAAATATTTGCAGGACACTTGGGATCGAGTTGGATGCATGAATGGAAATCTTGGGATCTAGTAATGAGCTAACTCCACTTAGTTCAGTCAAAACAAGCTTTATTAGGCCCAGTCAAGGTTGGTCAAACATGACTAGTCACCAGAAAATCCCTAGGAAATAGGGTAGTTTTGAGATTTTATGGGATTGACCATATTTCTTGGGATGAATTGGATCAGTTCGACCTAAATAGGTGGATATGAGTATATATGATTGTTAGAGATAATATAGATTATTTTGTTTCATAAAACCTCTATTTAAAGCCAAGACTTTGATGGCTTATGTATGTAACTTTTGTATAATTTTATGCTGAGACACTTGGGAGTTGGAAGCTAATTTGAAGAACCTGTTTCATTTCAATTTGTTGTTCATGCTTGGTTGATTTACTGAAGTTGTTGTAGCTGAGATTTCTTCAAGTGTGCAAGGCAAGGGTGGAGGGCCCCCACACCAAGCTAAGTGCACTTCTTCATTCAATTTTCATAGTTTTCATAGATTAGTTTTTATTTGAAATGTATTTAGATGCGTGATGATTGCTGAATGAATATTGGTTTAATTATAATCTACATATGAAGGGACACACACGAATTTAAGTTAAATTCCCCTTCTATTTGATCTTGAACTAAAACTGAATTTCACTCTCCATTTCTTATTTGAAGTTATTTATGCATTTTTGGTTTGAAGCAATGGTGATTGTGATATAGGAGGATTGTGAAGAAGGAAAATCTAGACCTCCTTAACTAGGAGCCTCTTATTTTACATCTTCTACATCATAAACCATTGTTAATTGTTTCTCTTAGATTTATCTTCATGAAAGTAGTATTGTAGGGAAGGACAACCTGGTTCTCCTAGGTTAGGAGCCTCTTCCCTCATATATTACATAAATGAATTAGAAATTGTTAAAATAGGTTTATATATTTGTAATATGCACTTCTTTAAATCATAAAATTTTATCTTCTAAACTTGATTATATCTGATGTCCATATACTTGGATTTGCCTCCAAGTTTTGCAAACCCGGATTGATAATTAAATACTTGTGTTAATTTATGTTAATAAATTAGCCAAAAATTTTGGCGCCATTGCCGGGGAGGAAATTATCAGCATAGTCAAATAGAAGATAAACAAAAACACTAAAAAATTAGTTAGTATACATTTCTCTTAGTTATGTTTCTTTATGCCTAGAAATGGAGATCCTAAAAGTAGATTCCCAAAACAAACCCCCCAATAAAAATATAAAATAAAAGATAACTACAAAATCCATTGGCAAGACAAGATCTAAAAAATTATGTTAAAGAATAGGTTACAACACTACTCCATTCTTCAAAATTCTTTCTCATCAAATCTTTATGATCAGATAAATTTTCATGTCCAAACATTCATTAAAGTATATTTTTCAAATTTGGATATGAGTTTACTTATGATCTTGTTACGAAAATGGATGCATTGGAAATTATCTTATACTTGAGAGAATGAATTGTTTTTCTAAAATAGAATAGGATAGAATAGAATAAATAAACAAGTAATTTGAATTCATAATAAGACTTCCATAATAAATTTGTTTCAAACTATTTCTTCAAATCATTGTTCAATATTCATTTGAAAGGACTACATGGAAAAATGCAGTAAGAACAAGCCTATTTTCTGTAACCATATATGATCATTCTTAAATCATACATATCCCTTGAATCTAGTTTTGGAATCCATTTTGAAGTTTTGAATTTATATCACAAATAAAAATGTGATCAAAATCAAAACTACGTCTCAAGTGAAATGTTGAGGATAGAGTTAGTACAACCTATATTTGGGGTGTCTAATGGAAACATTTTTATCTAAAATTCATAGGGAAGGTATCCCTTGGAATCTAGTTTCCAAATCAATTTGTATCACTTCAATCAGGTATCGTATGAAAAATTTATTCCTGAAATACTAACTGCTTGTCGACAAATCTGCATGGTGACAATTCTAGGTCTTGACAGTTCATTGGAATATTTGACATACCAAATCATCTTCTTTTAAAACGTTGTTTATATGGGAGATATATATTCAAGTCTAGTTTAAGACACAATTTGAATCATCCCATTTGGAGATGAAATTAAGAGGTTATGCCACATTTAGTGACTGCGTGTCTTCAAGGCAGCATAGTAAAACTCTGCCTCCTAGGTCTGTTCATCACCAATTTTGTGATATCAAGCCTAACAATTTTTAAAATATATTTCTAATGGAAATATAAAAGAGAATCTACTTTAATTTACAAGTGGAATCATATTGATCTGATATTTATCGAAGACGTTAAACTTCAAATAGTGACTTTTGGTCTAGTTAAACATTAACAAGCAGCTCTATCAAACATGTGACTCCTTATAATTTTTTCCATATCATTTTAAACGATTTTGAAAACCTGTTTATACTAGAGATAGCCATATGAATTCACTTCAACTTGGCTTTGTAATCACTCTAATTGGATATAAACCGAATATTTTGTAAACAAAATACCGCTTGGAGGTCTAGGCTAGCCACCTTTCCTGAAGGGGTAAATAAATGCATTTTGTTTGTATATCATCTTTGGACTTATTCTCTAAGTAATGCTTGTAATGATTTACATGTTTATTGGAAGAAGAGAGATAGTACACCTCTCTTCCTCCATCATCTAATGCTGTATTGTAGGCAAGTGCTATGTTTTTGCAGGTCATAGGCAGAATGAAGGAGTGAACTCCATGGATGAAGTAATTTTCAAAGTCAAATTCATATTCCAGAATATGAATAAAAATTTTCAAGTAAAAGCAAAGTGAAAATTCACCTGATGTTGAGTTCATTCAATGAAACTGAAACTCTTGAAGCTTGCTCTTAGATGTTGACCAACAACACCAACAAACCGTATAACATGATACAGATCAAGGCAAAAAGACATGAAGATAATCATCAGAAGAAGCCGTCAAGTTCAGTACCATTTCAAGTCACATCAATCTCCAAAGAAGCCTTTCATAAGCCATATTGTTCATGATTTCATCCATCATCCATATTGTATGTTAAGCTCCGTGACCATGCATGTTGAAGTCCAGACTTATTATCTATCCATTCACTACTAAATCGTGACTTCAATATAACCTATTTTCATAAGCTTTTCATACTTTCCTACTACATTACACCCCACCTCCATCCAGAAAAGAAAAAATAAAAAATATATATAGAAAAATATCAAAAATAATAAAGGAGTTTGGTTGTAAAAATCCACGAAAGTGGCACAATACAAACTTGAATTCATATAGGAAAACCAACTTGTTTGCCCAATATGAATTCTCTATTATGTTTTACCATTTCTTCATTTTGAGTTTGCAGGAATCATCCTCCAAAATAAACAAGACTTGGGGACAAGTCTTCCCATCAACAAGGTGGGAAGGTTCACAAAAAGAAACTTAGTTGTGCAGCTGAATTGACGACGGAACTTGTATTGTTGGCAGTTGGGACCTGAAATATTTTTGAAATAAATAGCAGTTGGGACCTGAAATGTTAGCAAAAACATGTATATATTGCATAAAAATGTACATGACAGAAGGGACCTGAGTTATTATGAATCACTTGTAGAGGGACCTAAATGACATCAACGATCAATGGACAAGAATTAATGAAGAACATAGAACATGAAGCATAAATAAGCTCTATTTTTCTATCTATCTACAATATTCGATCAAGACAACTTCATCCAATATTGTTAAAGAACAACAACATTCATCTAATACTATCAGGGAAGTACAAGAATAGTAAGTGCATAATTTTGCTCTTGTAAATTCAATTTTTTGTAGAAATTTTTAGACTTTGTTAAAATTAAGTTAATACCTGAATGTATATTTTATATTCATTACATTTTCCTCATCCTATACCCATTATCTTAGACCTAATCCTATATTTATATTCTATATCCCATTCATATATTTCATGTTCATTCCATAACCCTAATATTTCATAACCCTAAATATCATTCTATATTTACCTATATTTATTTCCTACATTCCATATTCATTTCATAACCCTAACCCTAAATATATAATATTAAGTACTTTTCCTCTAACCAAAAGGGATTAAAAAGGATGCAAAAAGTTGAAGCTGCCCAAACAAAGCAAACATTAGTCCTATGGAAACAATTTTAAACATGACCTAAAAAATGGTAATTTTAAAATTAAGGAGATATGTTACCAAACATAAGGGATATGCGCATTATGAGAAAACATACAAAATCAAAAGGATTCGTGTATTAAACCTATGAAAAGTAATACTATTGAAATGGTAAGATAAGATGGTGTAAGGCTATTATAGCATGTTTGCTGGTAATACAATGAAAACCCAATGAAAAAATGATGAATGAATATTTAGCAAATGTGGAAGACAGGATAATGATTCATGGAATCGACGTAGCAAAAAAGTAATACATATGACAGTCAAAGGTTCTATGCACGGCATACCAGTCAAAAGGACAACAACTAAAATATGCAATGGTGAAATATGCATTCAAACCAAAAAAAGAAAAAGAAAAACCATTTGCATTTAACAAGTGAGAGCTCCGCCATTTTTGAAACAACAGACCTCAGAACCTTGAATTATCTTTTCCATCACAACCATTGGAGGCTCAACGAGAATGGTAGAAATTAAGAGTTATTAGCATACAATCAAGGGAAGTGAAAACTAGTTTGACTGAGGAAACAAACAAAGGAAGGCGAAAGAGATATAATGTAGAGAAATTAGAGAGATAAGTAGGTTGATCTGGGAAACGAAGAAGGTGGAAGCGGTTCGCAAAAATCCTGTGAAGATACAAGGTAAGGAGAAACCCAATCTATTTCCTTAATACAATGGACAGTTTATAGTAAAAATCGAGATTATTTGTCGAGATTATGGATAGTTTGTGATTTATTTAAGGCTTATTTATGCCAACAGTCAACAAACCAAGGTGTTAAATGCAAATAATTAGGCCACACACAAAGAAATCTTGACACTTCTTCAACACATAAGGTAAATCGATTTAACTTCTCCTTGAAATCGCCGAGTCTATTAAATGAAATGAAGTGTTTGCATAGTGGGATTGATTTTTTGCATGTTGATATAGCTTCAGATTAACTACATAGTGGGATTTGATTGCACAAATAATTCACGAAGAACTAGCTTCAGGTTAATGAATGAGTTGTTAACTGTGAGATGGAGACAATCGAAATAAATCATCTAAAAGATCCTGGTTCTCCACGAAACCGAGTGTTTATTATGGTTGATTGCATGTTGAAATAATGAGAAGTTTTGAATCAAGTTTTGAAAGCATAGTTGCCAAGCCTAAAAACTATGTGTTTTTATGAACAAACAATATGATAAGAAACCGAGATTCAGTTCAGATTGCATTGTGATAGTTGCAAAACACACAGGAAATTAATTTCTTCCCTAAATCTGATTTTTTGAAAAGGCAGTAAACTCGGGAAATTGATTTCAATATTGAAAAAGCCAGTGGGTAAATTCAGTAAATCGATTTCATTTTAAAAAAAAAGCGAGAGTGGTAGTAGTTTTTCCAGAATATCGATTTCAAGACAAAGAAGGTAATAAAAATTCTCTTCATTCTCAGAATTTTCAATTTGATTTCAATTTCTGAAGATATGGCCTTTGGTAATTTCACCTATAGAATGATGTAAGTCCCGAGATCCAATTCTGAATAGATATATGGTGGTGATAATTAGTAAAAATTGGAAGCAGTTGTTCAGAACTTTTCAAATGTCATTTTCAGAATTCAGGGGCAGTGATTCCAAAGTCATTTTCTGAAGGAAGAAATGGTATTTTCTAGTTATCAAAATAGAGTTTTTTATGAGAATCAAAATGTCCAGTTCTGAAATTTGAAATTTTTAAGAAGTAACTATTTTCCATTGCGTTTTTTGGGCAAATGAAACTGAAATTTGAAAAACAAAAACATGGGTTTTCTTCAAAATGAGCCTAATTATGCTCCACATAGGAATTTTTCTCAAATTCATTTATATTTGGGATATTTGTATGGTTCTTCTGACCCCTATTTTGTAGATTGCGTGGGTAAAACAGTGGCTAAATTGAAAGTGAATGCCTAGACATAAAAAATTAGCTTCTTTTAGTGAGATGTAAGGGAAACTGGATATTGGTTCCTTCAAGTAAAGTTGTGGATATTACTAATTTGAGGGTTACATGAATCTTATGTCAGAATGTATCGCAAAATTCAAGTTTTATTTGTTGCCTTCTCTGAAGCTGCTCATCCAAAATGATTTATTGATGTTTTATCATCAAAGGAGGAACTGTGTAAAGTTTTTGTATTTGTCTGTTGATGGTGAAACCTCATCACACATCAGAGACAATCTTGTTCCCATCACTCCAAAAACATAGCCCAAGCCTTAATTTTTCCACTAATAGGTGAAGAATATTACAAAGAGAAATACTTCAAAGAGAAATGATGAAATGATGGAAAACATAGGGAAGAAAAGGAGAAAAAGTAAAGAATGTCATCTACAAAAAAGGAGAAGAAGTACATGAAGGCATATATATCCTTTTACAAGTAGCTCAAGAGAAAGCTTCATCTTCAAGGATCAGAGCCACAGGTACATCAGCAGGCCAGTCAACATATAGAAGTAAAAGGTCAAAAGGAAGAAACAAGCACGAGGACATGCTTGAAGATCAGGAAGGGGGAGATGTTGGCCCTCAGTTTTGGTCTATTTTTGCTTAAGGAAACTTAATTAATCCTTATATTTACCATCCATTTTCCATCACATCGATCTCATTTTGATTTATTTTATGCATATTCATGTGTTTAATTTTAATATTTCAATTTTTAGAAGTTTTTATGAAAAATGAGTTTCAACTGCAATTTTGGACTGAATCAGAAATTCCTGTAATAGCTATGTGTATGACATATTTGTAGTACACTTGGGCTTGAGTTGGATGCATGAATGGAAGTATTGGGAAGTAGGACTGAGCTAAATCGACTTGGTTTGGTCAAAACAAGCTTTATTAGGCCCGGTCAAGGCTGGTCAAACATGACTAGTCACCAGAAAATCCCTAGGAAATATGGCATTGTTGAGATTTTAAGGGATTGACCATATTTCTTTGGATGAATTGGATGAGTTCGACCTAAATAGGTGGATCTGAGTAGATAAGAGCGTTAGAGATAATATAGATCAGTTTGTTTCATAAAACCTCTATTTAAAGCCAAGACTTTGATCTTATATATGTAACTTTTGTGTAATTTTATGCTGAGACACTTTGGAGTTGGAAGCTAATTTGAAGAACCTGTTTCATTTGAATTTGTTGTTCATGCTTGGTTGATTTACTAAAGTTGTTATAGCTGAGATTTCTTCAAGTGTGCAAGGCAAGGGTGGAGGGCTCGCACACCAAGCTAAGTGCACTTCTTGGTTCAATTTTCATAGTTTTCATAGATTAGTTTTTGTTTCAAATGTATTTGGATGTGTGATGATTAATGAATGAATATTGGTTTAATTCCAATCTACATATGAAGGGACACATAGGAATTTAAGCTAAATTCCCCTTCTATTTGATCTTGAAGTAAAATTGAATTTCATTCTTCATTTCTTATTTGAAGTTATTTATAGATTTCTGGTTTGAAGCAACGGTGATTTTGATATAGGAGGATTTTGAAGAATGACAATCTAGACCTCCTTAGTTAGAAGCCTCTTCTTTTACATATTCTGCATCATAAACCATTGTTAATTAGTGCTCTTAGATTTATCTTCATGAAATTAGTATTGTATGGAAGGACAACCTGGTTCTCCTAAGTTAGGATCCTCTTCCCTCATATATTACATAAATGAATTAGAAATTGTTAAAATAGGTTTATATATTTGTAATATGTACTTCTTTAAATCTTCAAATTTTATCTTTTAAACTTGATTATATCTAATGTCCATATACTGTGGATTTGCCTCCAAGTTTTACCAACCTGGATTGATAATTAAATACTTTGGTTAATTTATGTTAATAAATTAGCCCAACAACCTTTAAGGATTTAGGGAGACAGTAATCTAAACTTAGGGAGTAGAGTCGTATCCATAACCATACTAATTTGAATTTTTCTCATCCCGGGACAAAATTCATCACCCATGGTTGCATGTAGTGGCTAGCTGCAGCATAAAAGTATGGTCCTCCTTCGAACACTCTGTCTTTGTCCTCTAGGTTGCTGAACACCACTGTGAAGAAACCCTTGGACCCAAGGTGGAAGGTTACTTCCCCCTTAGTTTCCATTGGTTCTTATCCAAATCTGCAAAGCCTTCTCCATTGGCCATATCCTTATAAATTTACATATAACTGCGTATGCTGCCATGTGATCCCTATGCTCCTGTAGCACCAGATTGTTTAAGACAACCTGGGGTTTAATGGTTGACCTGGGTTTGCAGAGTCCTGTCATACTCTTGTGCTTAGCTCTCTGACTGCTGCCTTCCATTATCTTCTCTCCTCTAACTTCCTCATGGTTCTCTTTCTACTCATGAGAACTAATGTTTTATGACTTTTCTATGGTGATCCTCTCTGTTTCTTCCTCCATTGGTTTTTTGAAGGAATTTTAACCCGCTTCCTTGCTTCTATTTGCCACTACGTGGTTGTAGGAGGGAGTAGAACTCCCCCCTCCTCACCCCTCCATGGCTACCAACAACAATCCCCCATTGGCCCAAACCCTCGTTCTGCACTTTCCCCTGCAGCGTCATCTCCCTCGATCCTCAGAACCTACAAATTCAGTCCCTATGAACATATCAATCATATGCTCCTCTAGAATATATTTTACCCTTATATTCAATTTTTGGAATTTCTTAATGTGCTCCACCATTGACCCTTTTGTTTGAAATTTATCAATTGGATAAAGAAGGTGTTGCTTTGTGTATCCCCATAATGTGTTATCGTTTCCTCCATAAAAATTAACCAAGTGACAATTTTTTTATGAGAGCAAATCCATGGATACCATAGAAGGTGACTGGGTTCCAAATATAAAGTTGCAATGCATAACTTTTGCGTGTTTTTCACATTATGGAGATCGAAATATTGCTCCATCTGTAGTATCCATGTTACGGGATCCTTGCAATTAAACCTTCAAAAATCAATATTTAGAACATAGTGAGTCTTAAATCCATCATTAGATTCTATGAAATCGTGACTAACATTACTTTTTTTCTCATCATGTGTTTCCTCCACTACCTTTTCACCATTAGGAAGAATTTTGTGTAGCAACATTGCCAAACCTCCTTTCAAACCTTCCATGTATTTCTTCAAATATTCAATGATTTCTTTCAGTTTTACTTCTAAACCATCCATCTTAGCTTCCATGCCATCCATATTAGCTTCCATGCCTTTCTTTTGACCATCCATCTTAGCTTCTGTTACGTTTTTTCAAAGTGAAATTTGTTGCACTTGGTCTCGTAATTTTGATATATCATGTTGTATTTCTTCCTCTTTTTCATGAGTCATGGTTGAACTTTGAGGTTGCTTACTAGGTGTTCACATTTTCTTTCTTCAGGGCATCAATTAATGATAATTATGCTTCACTATTCCCTTTGAATCACTTCAAACTAAATTTTCAAACCAAACTTATGAAAATTAAAAAAAACAACTGTACACCTTTTTTTGCTTTGTAGGAGCTTGATATTGAATATGTTGTATCTCTGTAATTTTGGCTCACCAAGATCTGAAATTGCATTCAGTGGTATCCCTTTGATTTCTCTTTCTAACCCTAACAGTCTAATCGATATTGGATTCTTTTAGAAATAGTTATGCCAAATATCCCACGATGACCTGATTATAGATGAGTTCAGTAGGTCATACTTGTACGACCTCCCATGTGTCATTGTTTCGACCTTTGGACCTAAAAATGATACGCAAAATACTATAGTATGTCCTATTTATGTAAGTTCTTACTAAATTTCAATCTGATTCTCAAAGGGAAATTTATGACGATTTTACCAAGGTCGTCTATTTGGGATGTAATTTGGTAGCCTTCCAAAACCCTAATTTCCTTGGACCATATCTCCAAAAATATAGCTAGAAAATATCAAAAATTCAATCATGAGGTTCATCACAATTTTGGATCAAATGGGTTTTAATTTCAACATCTGAAACTTCGAAGAAACAAATTTATAGCCAAAATTCACGGATGGCCTACTTGGAGAAAGGAAATCCTATAATCCAAAGCTCTGATACCAAATGTTATGCAACCAACTCACAAAATAGAAGAAAAGATAGATCAACAACTTCAAAATCAGCCTCTTCGAGGGGGAAACCTCCTTTACATTACACAAATTAACAATTCTTGGATTCTATAAATGACAAGGCCTCTTTTCTATATATTGCAAGCTAAGGGTTCACAATATAATCAGAGTCAACATAGCAATAATATTCTAAGGGCACAACAATAACAATAGTGGGCTTCCATGGGGCACAATAATAACAATATGGGGACTAAATGGGCACAAAAATACAATATGGGGGTTGCACTAATAACAATAATGGGCTTCACTAGTAGTATAGGCACCTAACGGAATGATATGGGTGTTGCTATGCCTTGGATTTTCTGAGTTTGTCCCTTTTGATTCACGCAACTCACTATTTGTTTTAGACAATTTATAATATCCCCCTTATTTTCCAATTAGTCCATACCTATCAAAACATCATATGATCCTAAGGGAAGTATATTTAGGTTCACTGTTGTATAGTAACCATTTAAATCAAGATGGAATTGCCTTACTTTGTTGGTTGCTATTTTCTTGGTGCCATTTGCTAACTGTACCAACCATGAAGTCTTATACTTTTCAATTTTAATTTTACATTTTTCTACCACCTATGGCACAATGTAACTTGAACTACATACTGGATCAATTAAAACAGAAACAAGTTGGTTTAAAATATTATCTTCAATATTGATCATTTTTTATTGAAGCTCCACTTCTCTATCCTCGAATGTTGTGCTTTTTCTGGGAATATTCCTAGCAACTTCATTCACTATGGTGGCAACTTGTATATTTTGGATAAATGAAAGATTATGTAGACAATCCCTGAAAAATGAGGCTCACCGCACCCCCAAAACATTAGTCGTTCTTTTTCCTTACCACCATTGGTTCTTTTACTATTCAAATCCATGGGATTGGTCCCAGTTTGAGATTGCATCGGTTGATTTATGTTCCCCTTACTAAAAACATTAATAATTGATGGTCCTTCCCAAATTTTTTAAGATAGGAAGGTTTCTGTCATTTTTCCCCAATTGTGGATTTGTATATGTCCTTACTTTTCCAAAAGTTGGTTCCTTCACCCTTATTCTTAAACTTATAAGAACACAACCTTTCCTTTCTTACTACTTCATCCACTGTCTTAGGATTTTTGAACTCAATCATTTCCATGTAGATAGTGGGTAAACAGTTTACAAACCAATTCACCTTGGCTTCGTCTTCTTTAATGTAAGGAACATACCACATTAAATTGGTAAGCTTTTCCAAAAATTTATCTATGGTTAACTATCCTAGCCTTAACTCATGGAACATCTTTGTCCATTCATCATAATAATATTCACTTAACTAGCAGGACTTAAATTGTTTCTCAAATTACTCCAAGATACTCTCTTTTCTTCCAACATATGCACATATTTAGCTTCTTCACACTAGAGATTATCTTTGCCTTGCAGCTAATAAAGGGCCAATCTAGCCTTCAAGTTACTCTTGTATTCATAAACTTCAAAATATTTGGCCATATTAAGAAGCCATGCTTCTGTGTCTTCCTCTTTCTCCCCATCAAAAGTACGGGGATTGATTTTCCAAAATTCCCATTATAGCACTGTTTTCTTCTTTCTCTTCTATGTTCTTGCATATGTTCCATATGACTCCCCTCCACTTTCAAATTCCTCTAATTATGTGCTCATTCTATTTATTTTCAATACTTCAAGTTTAACAGCTCTATGGCTAGAATTTTAAGTCAGACCCCTAATCACCTTTTCCTTCTCCTCACTATCCTTTAGGAGGTGTTAATTGCTATACCTTAGATAATCCAGCTCTTGCTAGAGATTTCTAAGAACATCCATAAATTATGAAGTTGATGGGGTCGCCCCGTTTCCCAACTCGACATACAAGTCTTCACCTTCGGTGATGGATGGAGGTGGATACCCGACCATGTTGTTGTATTCGTGTTGCTTGATTACCTTGTTATTTAAAAAAAAAATCAAATATTAGTTCTACCTTACTTATTCAATTGTTCAATCCTATATATATTCAACTTTTCAAGCCTACATAATTCTATTTTTTTCTATGGTGGTTCCTTAAGGCCTTATTTGTGAACTTGGGCTCTCTTACCATCTGTCACAACTACACAATCCACTACAGTCCAATATTTTTTTTTTACACATATATAACAACAATAAACCTACAGTTATGTATGTTATTATTTTCCTATGAAGATGTTGTGGATAGGGTCTTTGTTATCAATACCTTTCTATGAGTTTATTAAAATTTATACATATTTAGGCTTATTCCTTGAGTTGATGAAAAGGTATACCTTTCTAACCTTATTACCTCATAATGTTATCCATAACCTGCATTCAACATTCAACACTCATGTTTATGTTTAATATACCAATTAAATATGTAACACTAATGTTGGTATAGCCCTCCCTTGATCAATAACTATTATGTGTAATTTTCGGTCATTATAGGACTTTTGGGATTCATATCATGTATCATTGTTATGTTTAACTTCTTGTCATCCTAGGGCTTATGATATTATTATCATGTTGATCAAGGCATGCGTATGTGATGGTATAGAAAAGTTTTTCTCTCTCTCGGGTTTGTAATGTTCATAGATATTTTATTACTACTACTCACATAGGCATGGTATGAATTATATATCACAAGTGCATAGTTAATTTCCTCTTGACATTGGATTGTATGAAACCCCAACGTTTTGAATGTCACTTGTCCGACTCTGCATTGGGAGCTAATCATTCCATCCTTACTTTCCACACCTCACACCTTCATGTGGGTGCATGTGATCCTACTGGCAATGCTTGAATGACTGGGATGAGTAGATGGAAATCAAGGGATAGGGTCTCACTATTCAAACCCTAGTCCTTCTATCCCGTAGACCTTTGCTTAGTATGCCATTTCTTTTGACTCTTTCTGTGCTTGTTGGTGTTGCAACATTTCTCATAGGCCACTACTCAACATATGGCCTCTCATTGGTGCACAAAGGTCGTGGAGGTAGAGAAGCCTTCACTCGCCTCCACATATATCCCTTCCCCAGTTCTACAAGTAATATTTTTTTCTTAATACATAACTTTGATCCCCTTTCTCACATTCTTATTGACTGAATCTCATAGCCTCTCCTTGTCATTTTGATCACTTCCCCCCATTCGATAACATATTTTTTCTTCTACTATGGTTCCAAGAATATATCCTATGTCGAGGTCCCTTTTCTTAGATTTCACTACTCAGTTGGCTTCGAGTAAATCTTGGTATTTCAAATCATTGGTTTCCACTCTCATATTAATTTTTCCACTATTGCAATATTTTCATGCTCACAGTCACAATCAAAGGCCCCATTTTTATTTCCCTTTCAGATACAGGGTGATGGAAAACTAGGGTGACCCAATCCAGTGACCCTAATGTCGAGGAGAATACACGGTAAATGTTTGAGTGCATTATTGAGTTTTTATTATGGCACAAACAACTCTCTAGTGTTTTATCTTATTTTATTTGGTCCTATAACAAAACCCTTACTCGGTAGTCTCCTTTTCTTTTATGTTTACCCTTGCCACTTTTCTATTGTTTCAAATCTTATCACTAGCGGCTAAAGGGTTACTTGTTGTTTTATTTTGTTTAGGTACATATGGGAGCATGCTCTCCTTTATTGTATAGGTATGAACTTGATTTCTCCTAAAATTATTTTACCTTGTTAATCTAGACTTCGAATCCTACGATATTTATAGTTTGTCTACTCTGTCTTGAAGGTATTAACTATTATTACAATAACTCTTCGAGTCGAGTTAGATAACATGGTCAAAACTAAATTTCAACCACTTTGGTTTTCAGGTTGGTTACATGTCCCTTTCTAAGGTTCAATTCAGTTCATTGCTACACTGGGATTCATGGGCAGTCAGGGTTAATGTGATTCAATTGCAACATATGCCTTCTAAAAAATTTAGATTTTATTATCTCCATCAAGGGAGTTTTGTCTCTATTTTCTTCTTTTGGTCTATCATTGCTAGTCCTAGTTTAGTCATAATCTGTTGTTATATTCAAATTCATACTCTCAAGACCCTAATTACTATGGGCGTAGACACCTGCTTAATGTAATGTAAAATGTAGTCCTTTCACAGTGAAAGGACTTCCATATATCCTTTTTTTCGGAGCAATTCGTTCCTTCGATGCTACTCAATATATTTTCTCCTTGGTGCTTATTTGTTAATATGACCTTTTCTAGGACGATGCTATTTTTTATTTTATTTTACTTTTATTTTTTTTACAGTGGTGATATCTATGGGTGGGAAATTTCATGTGTGTATATATATATATATTATATATATATATATATATATATATATATATTATATTATAATAATATATATATATAAATATATATAGATATAGATCTATATAGATATAATATACATATACAATACAATCTAAATATATAATATATATAATATATATATATATATATATATATATATATAAGTTCCATTTGATGTGATATTGGTTGAATACTTAATTCGATATCTGTACCATAAATGTTCTAAACATATTCAATAATTCATTTTTCATTGTACTAGTCAATTTTGTATAAATATAAAATAAATAATTATAATCTTGTTGGTTCTCTTGTATATTGCTCAATTACTAATCTTTTTCCGAGGGTCACGGTTGTAATCTTATTACAGAGGAGTAGTACTAAAACTGTATACCGAGTTAAAATATTAGTCATTAATATAACACGTCAAGTAATTAGCAACCAAGTTTTTGACAATTTTTCTACTGTATTATTTCCTCTCTATAATTTACCACTAGCTTCATGTCTTGGAAATTAAATCTCATGGAATTAAAAATTTTCCTGCGGTCTAATAACATTTAAAATTTAAAACTCGGTGCCTACATTTACTTCCCAATCATTCACCTCGGATTCATTTACTTGTTTCTTACTATTTAATTTCTCTGCCTTGTATACTCTCATGTTACCTCTTATACCTATATAGGAACCATATGTTCAATTTCCTATATCATT
The DNA here is from genome assembly GCA_000404065.3 of Pinus taeda. Classification (NCBI taxonomy): domain Eukaryota; kingdom Viridiplantae; phylum Streptophyta; class Pinopsida; order Pinales; family Pinaceae; genus Pinus; species Pinus taeda. The sequence goes on from APFE031042273.1 coordinate 166,685, forward strand.
GTATACTTAGGAATATATACATAATAAAAAAAATAAGAACCCTATAGATACTTGATTCTATCATTACTCTGATTATAGTGATAAATGTAAACATTTAGGCTTCAAATCCCCTCTTTGTTTTGGCTATCAGACATTGTCAATTAAATTGTAAAATCCATATTTTCTCTTAACAACAAATAAAATTACCAACGACAATGATCCTGGTGGCTCCAGACACGCTCAAAATTCAACAGTGACTTCAGAATAGGTCAAAATCAAAGTCCTTGGATTCAGGTGAAATCAGGACCAAATCGTGGGTGGTTTGTGACCCTGAAGTTAACCGTGCAAATGACATAGTTCAAATTTGAGTTAAAATGCTCCAAATATTCACAAACAAATTTTTGGTCGAACTTGGCCAAGTGGTAGGCTTAAGGGGGCAACAATTTGGCCAAGATCTAGTGTACTATATCCAACCGCCACAATGGGAGAATTTGTTGAACCAATAATTTGTGGAAAAGTAAAAAATGACCAATTCGTTTTAAGAACAAAAAAAATATTAAAAAATAAGGGAGTGGGCCAAGCTCACTGGACCCGCCCAGCCCACCAATCAACATATTATAATGCATTAAAAGAATCAAACCCAAAATGTCTTAGCGGGTCACCACCCCCGTTGAACCCTCACAACTATGTAATACATATATAAATATTGTTTGGTCAGCGGGTTATGAATGGTGGACCCGCCATCCCTCCATACGCCACTTGTCAACATGTCGAGGTAGCGGGGCTTGAACCGACTCGGCCAGGCTCCCGAACACCTCCATAACAAACCATTCAAAAACATAAAATCGCTAACATATTACCGCCAACACATGTTAATCTTTTTCCATTTTAATATGCTGCCAAGTCCAAATCTGTTACGCAGTAAAATTTTATGTGACCATCGGTGGTCTCAATATGCACCATTTATCAATAATCGCTAAGAAAATTATGACTAATTCAGGTTTGTACGCGGGCTTCAGGCACCCCATTTGGGCACATTACCAATAGGAAAATGACCTTCCTTATTATATCCATGACAAAATGTATTTAGAAGCCCAAATTTTCCATTTGATAAGAGGCAGTGGTGGAGAGTAGAGCAAAACCTTGCCGAGGAGGAGAAGTGGAACCATGAGCAAGGGAGAATCTTAAGATGTTGAAAAGATTCCCTTAGAGGGCCAGAGAGGCCAATGACAAAATTTGTCAAGCTTAGAGTCATTTTTGCATGTTTTTTCACTAGGAGTCTAACCCTGTAGTCAAAATCTCTATCTATGTAGCAGAAACATAGGTGTCAAGAACCAAATAATCTTTTGGAGTATCTTGTGGAATCTAAAAGATTCCCTTGGAGGCAGATTTTGATCGAGACATAATAATGTTGACTTTATAGTCATTTTTCACAGAATTTCATAGGGAGGGCAGTTGTGTGCTTAGAATATTCATCCAAGCAGTGGATGTTTTGGCCATATTCAAGAATGAATCTTTAAAGGAACCTTAAAAATGCCCAAGGGTCCATAATTTGACGGTTTCAGTAAGGGACCAAGTTTATTTTCATTTGACATGATTTCACAACATGAATTTAATGGTGGTGTCCATTTCAGCAGTTGAGCTTTCATTTTTTGGCCATCCTAAAAATTGGAGGTATATGACACAGTTATGTCATGCTTTTCTTCTTATTTGCTGAGATGATGTTTTGTTGTTGAGATCCATGATTTCCATTATGTTGAGGGATACTTGTATGCCGCATCTTGTGATGTTTTGTTTACCTTGTCATGTTGAAGGAAGACCAATTTGAGTGAGAGTTCCTATAGGGAAAACGTCTCATGGAGAGACATTCCACTGTTATTGAGGGAAATTTTCCCATATGAGTGAGAGTTCCTGAGAACATCTCGTGGAGAGACATGGCACTCTAGTTGTGGGTATTCATCATTGTAATGACAAAGAACATACCATGTACATTATCATTGTTTGTAGGATTATTGAAGTAGCCTCCCCACTCTTTACACCAGGGCCTGGAAACATAACCCACACTAGGTGAACTATGTAATGTGTTTATGTATTTGATTTTTTGATCATCATTATGTTTCATCTTATTTAAATCATGCACATTTGGTTGTTGTATGCTCTTTCATATGCAATTATACAAAAATCACAAAATTAAAAGATCTTGGTTAATTCCGGTAGTTGAAGAGATCCAGATCAAGTTTGGTATTAGAGTGGTCTTCTCACTGATGTGAATTGCAAGGGTGAAAGATTGAACGTGAAATGAGAAAGAAAATGGAGGATGAAAAAGATATGTATGAGGCCTTCCTTGAGATGTTGAAAATTGTAGACATAATGTATGCAACCTATGAGGATAAAGCTACAAGATAGGAATGGGAGAAATAAATAGTAGAGGAAAATGCTCCATCTACCCCCTCAAGTGTACATTTATCTTCTTCATCATCCTCTCATCATTCAAATGAGGATATCTATTACAGCCTTCAATCAGAGAATGATAAATTGAGGAGACTTATATGAGCAGAGAAAGAGGAAAAGTAGAGACTCCAACTTCAGCTATGAGCCACGGAAGAGGCCTTGGAAGAATTGAAGTGCAATGAAGGATTAGAAAGTCCATCATCAAATGCTTTAGAGTCAATAGCTGGGTACACAATATTAATCATTCTTAAATTTCATTTTCACATTAAACTATTTATGTTGGAACCATGGAGCTAACTATTTCGGAAACTAGCATGAGACTCCTTACCAAGTCGGGATATAGAGGAGGAGGACTTGGTGTTAATGGCCAAGCAATGACTCTACCATTGGAGGTGGTACAAATACCTCAAATTTTAGGCTTGCTATACACTAAAGGAGAGTACTCGAAGGTGTCAGAAGCTTCCAAGAAATTTTCGAAACCATCGAGGAAAGAGGAGGTTTGGAACTCATCAAAATCTACTTATGACAATGCACATTGTAGAGGAAGATCTAAGGCAAGATCTCATCACCATAATTGTAATAGAGGCAACCAAGAGCGGTATAAATAGACTCAGTATTCTAAATTTCATTTTAATTTCAAACATGTTAATGATGAGCTACATAAATCATGGCATAGGAAAACTTGTAGTTTTTGTGGTTTACATAACCATGTGGTTGCTGAGTGCTGGAAGAGAATGGAAGAAAGAAAGAGGATGAGCCATGAAAGGCCTTCTCCATAGAAGCAAGTTAGGTAGGTCTAGAGAAAGAAGAAATTTTGTAGTCATTCCAACAGAGGTGGTCATGAAAGATCCACATGTTGGAGGCTCCATCCAGAGCGACACCTTAAGGACAAAGCACCCATGTAGAAACCAGTCGGTGAGGATGTTCAACAAGAAAATCCACGACAAGGAGATGATGACCCATTCTCTTTCATGAGTGAAAGAAGGTTTTACTAGATATGGTAGTTTGTCATGGTGACATTTTTTAAATCATGTGTTCAATTTAAATTGTAAATGTGATTATGTGTTTCTATCACTTATTAAAGAAACAATGACATTTTGGACTTTTATTAATAGCTAGGGTGTTTAATTCTATTCTAATGTAAACTTGACCAAAGAGTGTGTCTTATAAACTCTTGGAAAGTATGGGGATGCTTGGGTCATGGTTGGTCGTTAAGCATTTAATTTAGAAGATGTACTATAGGTTTGAAGGTGATGCAGGTGTCGGCTCATCACTTATGGCTCTGAAGAATAAGGTGTGAAGGAGAAGGAAGTGTGACCTATCATGACACTTGTGTTGCAAATATTGCACATAATAGTTGCATATTATGTTCATGCTTCTGGAGGACCAAAAGATCCTCAGTGGGGAGGAATGATCCAGGTGGCTCTAGACACTCTCAAAATTTAGCGGTGGCTTTAGAATAGCTCAAAAATCAAAGTTCTCATATTCATATGAAATAAAAACTAGATCATACTACTCGTCTCCCCAATCCCAATGGTGCAAATGACACTCAAATATGATTTTGAATGTTCTAGATATTTGTCATCAACTTTTTGGTCAAAATTGGTCGAGTTGCAGGCTTAAGGAGGCAACAATTTGGTTGAGACCTGGCGCATGAAATTCAGCCATTGAAACATATGAATTTTTCAAACCTTTAATTTGCAATAAAGTTAAAAATGACAAATGGGCTTTAAGAGCCAAAACAATTATTAAAAAATGAGGTGGTAGGCCGGCCGCACTAGACTAGTCCACCCCACCGATCAACATATTATAATGTATTAAAAAATTCAACCACAGAATGGGTCATCAAGTCACCACCCTCATTGAACCCTTACAAATATGTAATACATATATAAACATTTTCTGGTGAGGGGGTTTCCAATGACAGACCTGCAACCCCGCCATACACCACTTGTCGACATACCGGAGGTCGCGAGGCCTGAACTCGCCCAACAATTCTAGCCGGCCAATCTCCCAGGCTCATCAACAACCAACCATTCAAATACAAAAATTTGTCGATGTCTTACCTCCAATACATGTTAACCATTTGTCATTTTAATATGCCGCCAACTCCAAAATTGTTATGTGCTAAAATTTTATGTCACCGCCAGTGGTTTCAAAACACACAATTTATCAATAACCACGAAACAAACTTTTCCTAAGTCAGGTTGAACTTGGGCTTCACATGCCCCATTTGGGTGCACTACTAATAGTATTACGACCTTCCTTCTTATATTTTCTAGAAAACATATTCAAAAGCCCAAATTTGTCATTCGATGGGAGGCAGTGGTGGAGAGTGGAGTGGAACCTTTCCCAGGAGGAGAGGTGGAACCATGAGCGGGGGAGAATGTTAAGATGTTGAAAAGATTCCCTTAATGGGCCAGAGATGTTAGTGACAGAATTTATCATACTTATACTCATTTTTGCACATTTTCTTGGTAGGAGCCCAACCGTGTAGTTAGAATCTCCATATGAGCAGAAGAAATGTAGGTGTCCAACATCATGGAATCTTTTGAAGAATCTTGTGGAATCTAAAAGATTCCTTTGGAGGCAGATTTTGACTAAGACAGAATGATGTCGACATTATAGTATTTTCCATAGAATTTCACAGGGAATGTAGTTACGTGCTCAGAATATTCATCTGAGCAGTGTATTTTTTGGCCATCTTCAAGAAGGAACCTTCGGGGGAATCTTCAAGATCCTTGAGGGTCTATAATTTGACGGTGTCAGAAAGGGGCAAATTTTATAGTCAATTGATATGAATTTGCATGACGAATTCAGTGGTGGTGTCTGTTTCAGTAGTTGATCTTTTCATTTTTTGGCCATCTTAAAAAGTTGAGTTACATGATGTATTTATGTCATGCTTTTATTTTGATTTGTTGAGAAGATGTTTTTGTTTTTGAGATCCCAGATTTCCATTATGTCGAGGGATACTTGTATCCCACATCTTGTGAGATTTGTTTCAACTTGTCATGCTCAAGGACTACCCATTTGAGTGAGAGTTCCTATATGGAAAACGTCTCGTAGAGAGACATGCCACTCTTATTAAGGGAATTTTTCCCATATGAGTGAGAGTTCCTAAGAATGTCTCGTGGAGAAACATGCCACTCTGTTTGAGGGTATTCATCCTTGTAATGACAAACAACATACCATGTACATCATCATCATTTGGAGAATTAGTGAAGCGGGCTCCCCACTCTTGACACCAGGGCCTAGATACATAAACCACACTAGGTGATCTTCATTATCAACGTGTTTATGTCTTTGGTTTTCTTGTCATAATTATGTTTCATCTTATTTAAGGCATGAACATGTGGTTATGATCTTTCATATGAAATTATTCTAACATCACATAAGTAAAAGAACTTGGTTAATTCTAGTAGCTGAAGAGATCTAGATCAAACAGATTACATAAAATAGAAATAGGATCTAATTCCATGGCAAACAAAATTTAGAAGGACATAGTGCATGCATCCTAGTAGTAGAATAAAATTTTCAATAGAATAAATTTATGATAACACAGTTCTCGAGATGAAATCTACATATAATTGTTCATATTAAGAAAATAAAATAAAAATTAGTTTAAACTAGTATCCCCATCAGGGGAACACTTGGGAATTTTACACCTTTTCCACCAAACCTTGAACTGAGATCTTCCAGTTCACCCCCGTGCTGAGATTTACTTGCCAAGGTATCAAAAACCCTTATTGATCTCTTTAGTAGGTATTTTATACCTTTTCCTCCATAATCGATTTTTCCTTCAGTGGTGTTCAACTTTTGTGGTTCTAGAATTCCACTTGCCTAGGCCCCTTTCCTTTAAATCCCACTTTTCTCTCCTGTGACACTTTATTATTATCCTTGCTTAGCATCTTTCACTAGCTAAGTGATTTAATTAATTTTTCTCTCCCATCCATTAAATATTATCTAGAAGTCTTTATCATGGAAGATTTATCTCAATCTCATACACTAATGAGATTTTGTTTTTTATTTGGAAAGAATCTCTTACTCAAGTGTATCATTCCCAATAAATTTGGGTGGATATGGATGAAAACAATGGTTGACATATTGAGGAGGATATAGAGGAGCATAAGGCCAAGAAGGAGGTGTAGACCAGGATGGATGAGTGGAAGAGTGCCAAGGTTGCAAGGGTGGATTATGATTTGGATTATAATAAGAGTAGTGTGCACGTTACATGCCTTGTTCATATGATCAAGGTCGTTGAGGTATTAATTGATTGATGAAACAAAGTTTCTTTGACCCCTTTTCTACCCCTTGATATAAAACTTTTAGTTCTAGAAAATAAGGAAATTTGTTTGTTGCATGATTTTCTTCACAAACTAGCCATACCTCTATGAAATTCAATGGGCACTCATGCCTAGGATGTCTTTTGGTGCATCTAGGGCAAAAAATGGTTAGTCCCCTTTTGGCTTCCTCCTGTTTTCTTTTGATTTGTGTGCTATCCACTTTCAATGCAATGGTATGCTGCATTTCACTCTTGAAATCCTCCATCACTTTACCTTTCAAATTCATAACGGATCTTGTGGAGGGAGAGGAACTAACCAAGCCTTGACTAGCCCTACCTATTTTCCTCGTTTCCCTACAATGATTCTTGAACATAGTTTTGATTTCATCATAGGGAACTGATAGATATATCCTCGAGACAACATGTTGAGGGTTTCCAACATATCCTCCCTGATCCCTAAGAGAAGAAATAACTTGAGTCACTTAGGATGAAGGGTACAGTTGGCCCTCCTATAATGAGTTGAAATATCTCATGATAGCCTTCTAGGGATTCATCAAGGACAAGAGTCATCCTAAAGATTTCTTCCTTGGTTTCATTGGACCTACAATAGTCCTTGTACTTTTTATTAAAGGCTCTTTTCACTTGGGCCCAGGTAGTGATGCTAATCATTGGGAGACCCATAAACCAGCGCAAGTCTGCATCTTTAAGGGTAGAGGGAAATAACTTTAGCTTATGCTCATCAGAGGCATAGTCATAGGTCATATAAACAACAACGAATTCAAACATGAAGGCATCAGGATCCTTAGAGGTTAAGTCATAGAAGTGTGGAAGGGCATTAGGGCTTATGTTCTTCATTCTATCCTCTCGATTAGTTTCTCTGATAGGGAAAACCTCATTTCCCTTTTTTTAAACCATAGTTTGCATTGGTGAAGTGGATTTTTCTTCTTCCCCAATAAGTTCTTCAAAAATTTTAGGTTGCTCACCTAGAGGATTTTATAACTCCCTTGTAGATAGAGAGGGAAGCTCACAATCATCAAAGAAGAGTGAAGGTTTATTGTTTGAGGGTGTCGAGGTTTTTGGTAATAATTTTCCCTGTTATCCCAACTCCTATGAGGCATGGCAATAATATATATAATTATATATTATATATATATCTATAACATTTTCAAAAAAAATGTATGCAAAACATAAAACAATGCTTAAGCATAAACACCATCTACTCAAACACCTCCCTAGAAACAACAACAAAATGTGGTGAGCCCTGGTATTGAGTCAAGAATGTTGCTACTCCCAAGGGCTCCTTGACTCAAATTATCAACTTGGGGTTCGTACAAACTTTGAGGTAAAAATTCTATATGCATAGCATATATAATTCCACTCATGCCACACTCAGTTATGACATTATATCAAAAGTGCGAAGATATTATTCCTCCTACTGAATTAGAATGAAAGGTTGATGATAAAGTTACAATTGGAAATTACTTCTATCTATGAAAGTGAAAATTCCATTAACTCAACCTGTAAATTCTAAATAATCAAGTCATGAAAGGACAAAGGCTAATCTACTTGCATAAATAAAGTTTTATCTTGAAAAATCCATTAAACTACCAAATCTACTTGCAAAGATGAAACTATTTTGTCTTGCATAACTCATCAAACTATCAATCAGAATTGCATGTACCATTTACCTAGTTCACACATTCTTGTAAATCATTAACATACTTACATCATACTTGTGACAAAAAACTATCTCCACTATGCTTTTACAGTGAATAAAAGGAATGGCTGGAGTGGTCTAAGAGCTTCCCCTGATCATAAAATCACATCTAGGGGTCATCATTCATCTAGACTAAGTCAAATTTGTAGGGGGGATTAAAAATGATGAAGGAAAGTTATGTTATAGGTGATTGCAACAATAGGCCTATAATGATAAACTGTAATTATATAGTAGGGCATCCACATGGTTTTTGAAGGTGAAAGTGTTTTCTTGAGGGTACAAATAGGTGGGTGGAAGTTGAAGCAAATTCAGTCAGGTTGGTTTGATCCCCTAGCCAAGCTCAGGACCTTTAGAGGCCTATCTTGCACTAGGATGAGTGTTGTCAGTATACTAGGGAAAATGACTTATAAAACAATGCTTTGGGACATAATTTGGAAGTGGAAAGAGAAGGTGAAGGAGATTGAAATGAACGTAGTAAAGGTTCCCTTTCCTGTAGATCAATGAACCTTGCAATCAATCACAAGCATGCAACCATTTATCATTAACAAAATGAAATCAATTATTATGGAAAAGATGAGTTGAATTTAAATAACATATAATTTATGCAATAACACTGACCTAATCACTAAACTGACTTCTAAGTTATAGAAAACAAATGTAAAATAGGATAACTAACACTAATGTACTTCCAAGAAACCATAAACAAAATATTTTTAGACTGTGATTGTGAATGCTTCCACTAATTATCCCACAAGAGAGGTGATGTAGAGGCTACAACCAAAAGATTTTATAGATTAATCTCTACTGAAATGCAAGAAAATATGAATTGCTTGGAATCAAGAAGAAACATAAGTACAAGAAGAGGGACCAAAGCCTCTGGCTTGGGCCAAAACCCGACTTGGGACTCAGCCCTCTGAAACTAACTCAGATGCAACCTAAAATCCAACTTCTCATTATCAAAAAGTTAAGGTCTAATACATGACATAAAAGTGTAAAGTAACAATGTCAAGCTTGAAGCTCAATAGCTACACCTAGCTAAACAAAAAATTTGAATCCTAATGATCTCTTCTTCTAGTTTATTTTTAAAAAAGGGATGTTGAAGCATCTCCCTTGAAAGTAGAAGTGGTTCCCTTCTTGATCTCAAAAATGGTGGATCTTATCCCTCTTGATCTTCACTTGGACTAGGAGTCACTCGGTTTCCAATGAACTCGAATTGGTGAGAGAGGATATTGTGATCCAAAGTCACATATAGGGAGTTAAGGAGGTGGAAAACCCACTAGAATATCTCCTAGTTGTCTCCATCAAGTCCCTACATAGTAATAGCCTCAAAGTGCATCATTTTCCTACAATTAAACCACATTAGGCCACATACTATGGCAAACACCTTTTACTCCTCTTACTAAGCATAATATAACAAAAGATGTGGATTAATGTAAGGGAAGGATAGTTTTAAGCCTGAAGGATTACATAATAATCTTCAAAGTGTACCTAATGATGGGACTCGTCAGTAACTTTCGTGAACTAGGTAAGGACTAAGAATATTTTTTGTAAGTAACATAGTACATACAAACAATAGATCTAACAATTTCATTTTTACCATTTCATAAATACAATTTGGTCACCTCTTTCTGTTTCCAATTATTGACATAAATTATATTTATTTTACAGGGTCTTTTTGCATACTACAAAGAGGTGACATGTTAGCCTTCAACTCAAAACTGACAAGTGTTAGTTAGAAACTTGGTATCAAATGGATCCTAACGTGGGTGTGAAAATAATTAAGCACTTGGCCTCATTATGTGATACATAAAACCCTTCTTGTGATTCCTACTTTGAAATACCTTAGAAGCAGGAAATAGCTAGAAAGGACCTCTGGCCATAGTTTGGAAATGGGTACAACCATTTTATGGTTATAATCCATACTAGACCTATGTTAAAACAAGGAAATGACATTTTCCTTTGTAGGAGGAAATGGTTCATACAATCTATGCTAGTAAAGTAGAGGAGAAACCCCAAATCAAAAGTTACACTACCTTAAAATCTTTCATTTATAGTATTGGTGTTTTTCATCTATTATAAAATTGCAATTTTTCTACCTCGACATTTTGGCAATAACTCTTTTTCTTTATAAATAGATTGTATACAATACTTGGTTTTTACCTTCGAGGGTAGTAGCAAGTTTGATAGTGAAAAATTGATTTTGGATAGGTTTGTGTGTTAGGTCCCTATACTACTAGTGTAACACATTATTGTTATTAGTGTAACCCCCTTATTATATTGTTGTGCTCATGTAGTGCCCATATTGTTATTATTGTGCCCCATAGAAGACCATTATTGCTATTATTGTTCCCTTACATTATTATTGTTATGTCGGCTCTGATTATATTATGACCCCTTAGACTCCTATATATAGAAAGGAGGTCTTGTCATTTAAATCATCCAAGAATTGTTCATTTCTGTAATGTAAAGGAGGTTTTCCCCTCGAAGAGGCTTATTTTGAAGGCATTTATCTATCTTTTCTATCTTTTTGTGAGCTAGTTTCTTAACATTTGGTATCAGAGCTTTGGATTCTAGGGTTTCACTGCTCCAAACAGGTCATTGTGGAATTTTCGCTATAACTTTTTCGTATGATGTTTCAGAAGATAAAACAAAAACCCATTTGACCTAAAATCATTTTGAAACTCAAGTCCAAATTTCAAATCTTCTCTCACTATATTTTCGGAGATATTATCTGAGGAAGTTAGGGTTTTTGAAAACTCCAGAATTCCATCTCAAACAGGTCATCATGGAATTTTCGCTATAATTGTGTTTCTGTATAGTTTCAGACTCTAAAATTAAAACCCATTTGAGCTACAATTTTGGTTAATCTTGTGCCTAAATTTTAGATCTTGGTTCACTACATTTTCTAAGATACAGTCCAAGACATTTAGGGTTTCTGCAGGTTCCCGAATTACATCTTAAACAGGTGACCTTGGGAAAATCATCATAACATTCTCTCTGAGCATCAAATTGAAATTTTGTAAGAATTTTTAGAAAGATAACAAACTGTAGTTTTCTTTCTATCGGGTTTAGGTCCTAATATTGAAACAATAACACGTGGAACTTCATACAAGTTTGCTCTATTGAACCAGTCTATAATCAGGTCATTGTGGGATATTTGACATAACTCTTCCTTGCATAATCGAATCTTGATCAGAATTGTGGGGTTAGAAAGAGGACTTAGAGGGCTACTGCAAGATGCAATTTTAGAACTTGGAGATCTAAAATTACAGAGTTACAATCTTTTCAAGATCAAGCTCCTAAAATCAAGAAAAGGCGATATGAGGAAGTTTGATGGCAAGGATTTGGTAAATTAGATATTACATATGGAGCAATATTTTGATGTACATGAGGTGCAACTATAACAAAAGGTACTTATTGCATCTTCATATTTAGAACCAGATCAATTTTTATTTATAAAGAGCTTTGTTCACGTAAACCACTTGTTACATGGTCAATTTTCACGGAGGAAATGATAGCACATTATGAGGATACAAAGAGCAACACCTTCTTTAGCCAATTGATAAATCTCAAAAAAAAGTGTTCAATGGAAGAGCCTATTGAGGACTTTCAAAAATTGAATATAAGGGAAAATGATATTCCAAAGAAATATAGGATTGATGTCTCCATGGGGACTTTAAAGGATAGCATTCAACATGAGGTTCATCTTTGGGAACCCGATTCATTGGAGAAGGCATTCAGGTTGGCAAGAAAATTGGAAAGAAAAATTATGGCAACAAGGAATTCTACCCCTCACAACTATAAATATGGAAGTGTTTTTGCTCCTAGCCTTGCACAACCTACAAGGTTGACACCACAACAATTGGAAGAAAAAAGAGAAAAAGGGCTTTGTTACAATTGTGATAACAAATACATTAAAGGTCATAAGTGTGTTGAGAAGAAATTATTTGATATTGATTATGGAGAGGAGGAAGAAAATGATCAATAGATGTCAAAATAAGAGGATATACACCAGGAACCAACCCCAGTGAAAGAAAAAATGAATCCGCCATATCTTGTAATGCATTGGAAAGAATTGCCACTCCTCAAACTCTTAAGATAGAATGACATATCAAGAAGAAAAAGGTTCGTGAAGTGAAAGATAAAATCAAGAAATAAGAAATGAATATGACCATATCTTGTAATGCATTGGTCAGAATTACCAATCCTCAAACTATCAAGACAGAAGGACATATCAAGAAGAAAAATATTCAAGAAGTGAAAGAGCACATCGAGCATTAAGAAATGAATCTAACCATATCTTGTAATCAATTGGAAGAAATTACCACTCCTAAAACTCTCAAGATAGAAGGATATATCAAGAAAAAAAATATTCGAGTAGTGAAAGATCACATCGAGCATCAACAACAAGTTCTCGAAATTTTAAAGGATAACACCACTTTGGTGCATAATTGAATGAAACAATAGACAAATCAACATCGCAATGGAAGAAGTTTTGATGTAGGTAATTGGGTATTTTTATGGTTACATCCATACAAACAAATGTCCCTCAAGAAAGCTATTTATGAGAAGGAAATGTTGGCAATACTACATGCACTTAAGCAATGGTGACCTTACCTAATGGGAAGACACTTCAAGGTAACAATGGATGATGATAGTCCTAAATACTTTTTAAAACAAAGATTATCTTTAGAAGAATAGAAAAAAAGGGTCACAAATATGTTGGGTTATGACTTTGAAATCATCTACAAAAAGGGGAAGCAAAATGTTGTTGCAGATGCACTCTTAAGAAATGACGAGGATGTGGAAGCATTTTTTGTGCTATTTCTATTATCCAACCAAATTGGATAAATGAAGAAAGGGATGAATAGAAGAAGGAAGAGGAAGTGTGGCCACTCATTCAAAATTTGAAGGAGATCCCAGTTCCAACAATATTGCCAGAACTTGACTAGGAAGGAAAAATCATATTGGAACCTTGAGCAGTCACAGAAATAAGAACCCGACAGCTACGAAATCAATCAATTTCAGAGTATCTCATCAAGTGGAAGAACTTACCCGCTAAAGATTCCACATGGGAGGACAAGAATTTTATACAGAAACATTAATAACTACTGAAACGTCGAGGACAACACTTTTTGAAGGAGAGGGGGATGTTAGGTCCCTATACTACTAGTGTAACCCCTTATTATTTTTAGTACAGCCCCCTTATTATATTGTTGTGCCCATGTAGTCCCCATATTGTTATTATTGTGCCCCATAGAAGCCCACTATTGTTATTATTGTTTCCTTACATTATTATTGCTATGTCAGCTATGATTATATTATGACCCCTTAGACTCCTATATATAGAAAGGAGGTCCTGTCATTTCTATCATCCAAGAATTGTTCATTTGTGTAACGTAAAGGAGGTTTCCCCCTCAAAGAGGCTCATTTTGAAGGTGTTTATCTATATTTTCTATCTTTTTGTGAGCTGGATTCATAACATTGTGAGTGCAGTGAGCGATTTTGGTGAGCAGTTAAACCTTAGTGATTTTATATGGTGAAAAACCTTCCTCCTCATGTCAGCGTGCCTATGAAGGAGATGCTTAAATGCTTATTGTTCAGAGCAACTAAACATTTTATATCATCACCTACATCTTCTTCAAAGATGTTTTTTCTCACTAGAAGTAGTTTTTGGAAGTTTTTGGGGGCTTCCTTCTAGTTGTTACAATTTCATACACTTACTTGGCTTGGGACAACCACCACACAATTTTCATTCTCTTGAATTTGCTTGAAGTGAGATTGATAAATATAGAGATAAATTTTATTAAGTTTTCATGAGACCAAATCAAGTTAATGGATGTAGTGATACATGTTTTTGGTGTAGAGCTTTACAAAATAAAACTAAGACTGAAAATACAAAAAATATCATCCATATGAATAGGGGTGGGTGGTGTATATTCCATTTCCCACCATATAACTACTCATATGGGTGGTCATCATGGGCTAGGTAGAGAGAGACAAAGAGAGAGATTGAAGCATGCAATGCAAGTTTAGTAATTACATGTTGAGTTCCTCATGGACTAGAGATCCTTGAAAATCATTTATTGAGTATGATTATCCATATGTGATTCTTGGAACACTACATCCCAACTATTATCTATTTATGTTGGTCCCTCTTTAATATGTCTATATGCTTTATAATGGAGTAGAAAGCATTGCTTGGCCTCCAAATCCCTTTTTACTACAATTTGGGCATGTTCTGCATTTCCATTCCTCCTATTTTTCCTTCCAACTTTTTGCCTTATAGATCTTAGCTTATGAGCTTGTTCTTAATTGGGATAATACTCATTTACATATGTTAAGGATGTCTATTTTCAGACAATTATTCCATGCTGATTTCCAAAGGGATTTTTCTTTAAGCAATATTTTCATAAATATTTTGAGCTTGTATCAGTTGCTGCTCCGTTGTGATGTCATTTTATATTGCATGCTTCTTCTTTTTCTCATGATTCCTACTTTGAAATATCTTATAAGCATGAAATAGTTGGAAAGAACCTCTGGTCATTAATTGGAAATGGGTAAAACCATTTCATGGCTATACCTGATGCCAAACTTGTGTCCCAACCAGGCAATGATATTTTCCTTTGGAGGACGAAATGGTTCCTACAATCTTTTCTAATGAAGCTTTGGAAAAAAACCCAAATCAAAACACTTCCTTAAAATCATTCATTCATTGGATTCATTTTGTGCATTCGAAGAAAAAAAATTGTGTGCATCCCAAGCAACTATCATTTTACCATTTAAGGCATCAACTTCCTCAAAGGTGTTTTGAGAGATATCTAGTGCATGCAACAACATTTCCAATATCTCAACATTAATATTTTTAATTTCCAAAACACAATGACCCCTGCTCATCCAACTTCCTACCATGATACATTCCTTCTACTTGAAATAAAATCCCCTCTGAAACTTCTTCACCTTCAACGTTCCTGAGTGAGACAAACTAGCCAACTCTACATTGAACAAATCTCATGGGTTCCTAATGACTAGAGGGAGGAGTAACCTCAAGACCTCTCAATGCTCCATCAAAATCCTCACCATCATTTCTCTCTAGTCTCTTATGGAAGGAACCCATGATTGGAGAAGACCTCGCTCGCAAGCTAACTTATATTTTCAATGATCCAACCTGTTATAAATTACACTAAACATTGTCATAAATTTTATAAAGATTGTCCTTATTGATATAATTCATATATGTGTCTAGAATAAAGGGAGCTAGTTTAAATTTGGAAAGCTAAAAAAATGGCCTTATACCATGTTTTATAGGTTTTTAGGGCATATTTTTCTATTGACTTTGTCTAGAATTAGGTAGAAATTTATTGGACTCAATAGTTTCATTTGTTAACTATGAATAATTTAAATTCCTAAAATAATTTTTAGAGTGAAAAATTAATTCACGTTCAAAAGCAACTAATTTGAATAAAAAGAAACATCTCACCAAAAATTATTTTTCCCAAGTCCAACAAAAAACTCCAAAACATATCAATAAAAGATTTGTAAAAGTTAGGAAGTCACCAATTATAAGTAGCAAAAAGTCATCGTACCACCATTCAGAACCAATGAGAATGAAATATGCTTACAAAAGAGGATGGTTACCCCCAGAGTAACTTTCAAAAGTAATGAAACCTCTCAAGTTGGATTTTCATTCCTCACTTTTCCAAACTCTAACCTTAGTCGATCAATAAATATGAATACACTTTCTCATATTTGTTTCATAAAACCAAACATCCATTTTATTATATGTTTTCTTCTTAAAATAGAGAAAAAAAAACTATGATGACCCATTTGTCAAATAGGCGGTGAACAAAATCATAACTGACTACTATCCACAAATGCACCACACTACTTGGAATGACCCCTATCTAGGAATGCACCACACTACCTGGAATGACTCCTATCTAGGAATGTACCACTATACCTAGAATTACCCCATTGTTGACACGTGTCTCTTTTCACATAAAAATAAAATATACACAAAATTAAAAGACAATATAGTCTATAGTAAAAATAGAAATTAATCAACATATTTGGTTAGCTTTATTTAAAAAAGTATTATAATATGTACTATCTAAACATGCTATGTTTTGGAGTTTTTGGCTGGAAGATGATGAATTTTTTTGGTCAAATATTAATTTTGTTGTCTAAAATGAGTTTTTAACTACAAATATGTATTCAACACCATACCCCTAAGACACTCAGATTGTGGAAGGTTTACAACTCAAACTTATCAGTCCAAGAAATTCCTACTAGATTCTAGACAAATTAGACTATAACTATTTTTTCACTTAAAATATTAATATAATTTTATATCAATTGAAAAAATTCCTATATTTAACTTGTAAAAATTTCAATATTTTCCTTATAAAAAATTTAATACAAGATTTCCACATCCCATGTCATTTTGTTGGTATCATCTCAGTTGGTATTAATAGGCTTCATATTCGAGAATACCTACAAAACAATATTTGAAGCAATTATGTTTGTGTTTATTATGCATCTCTCTAATGTTTGCTGACTGATGCATTGTTGATGGTGCTCAGGTAAGGGAAGAAGGTTGAGAGTAGCCAACATTGTCTATTTGGTTTGACACAATTATTACTTCTTTATGCTTATGCCATAGAGGAACTCATCTTTCCCAATTTGGTTTCTTTTATTGAGTACTTTGTTTTGTTGCAGATGATTGTAGAATAAATGACAATTCTCATAGAAATTTTATCCAAAATCAGCCCTAGTAAAGGAAAAATATGTGACAACTGTAAATAAATCATTGCCAATATGTTATTTGCATAAGGTAAGCTACAATGACCAGTAAGAACTTCTTTCTTCTATGCTACTCTTTCGCATACTATGAAATTATAGGGTTTCCTTCGAAACATATGATGTAACTTCTACTTAAAATAGTTCTTGATATAAAATTCGTGATATTTATCATATCCTTTTGTAATTTACTAATTCAAAAAATGATTTTCGCAATGCTTTATATGATTCATTTGATTCCTGAAATAGTTATATTATATTGAATTTTTAAAATAAAATCATGTTGGTATTGGATATGTTTTAATTAAGTCGATAGGGTTTTTTGGTGAGGTTCCTCCTCGTGACACTGTAGCGGATTTGTCATCCTTTAAAGAATATACCATTTGGATGGTGTGATTGACCGTAGGCCTGTGATCTCCTATTTGGTCTGCCCAAGGTTCTTTGAATCTTGATAACTACATGCCAGCCACATGGTGGAGAATGATATCATGACTGCGGATAGGAAGTTACGCCATAAAGCTAGTGATCAGTGCCACAAACTTACTCTTCTGGGGTTAAGCACTTTCGCTTGGGATAGGGGGCCAATTATTTAGAATATTGTGCTACAAATGGTTCCAATGTGTAACGCATGGCACCACAACACATATGTCTGGGCCTTTATAATATTTGGGAATCACAATCAGTGATTTCACAATGTAGCATTTTGTTCTAGTCCCAAAATGTGAGATTTTCGATGAGTGACGTGGCTTGATCTACATGGAGAGGAAATAAGTGAAGCCACCCATGAAATTTAATCACATAAAATGGGTGTCAACCCTTCCCACCCAACTTTACATATAAATCTTTATTAACCTTTATTCATCGAACTTCACGATTTAGATAGATAGAACAAATATTTAAACTATTGTCGCCACTCCAATATGCCAATAGCCCTTGATTCCTTTGAACTCTTTGTGACCATGGTGCTAGCCCCCAAATCAGAGCCCTCTCTATTAGTGATTTCCAATCAGAGGTGTAACCTTGGTGCATGACATGTCAATTCACCAATTATCAATCGTTGATCACCTTCTGCGTTTGGCTCTTGGTCCTGTAGCTCTTCACATGATTGCAGTATAGCCCCCTTATCAGAGCCCATTAATCATAGGTTATCAATCAAATGTTTCACTCCGATGCACAATACACCTGAACCTTTGATCACCGATCTCCGATACATGATATCATCACTTCCATGTACCTGCCATGTGTTGCCTTATGAGTGATAACACATGTCACCTTTTTTGCCCTATTGTGAGCCCTGAGACTGTTGAATCCATCTGCCACATGTCGCCCATGTTGCCATGTCATGGTGACATCATCCTCCACATTTCACTTGTCTGAACAAATTGTTGGATGACATACATCCCTTGTCGTATCCAGTCATTTTTTGTCATGTGTCTCTTATTGGATCCAGTTTTTTGTTGCCACGTGTCCCTTTTGGAGGAAAGAGAAAAGGCCTAAGATTATTTGGTTTTTCACACTAATAATTAGTTATTTTTTTATCGTCCATCTTGACATTTAACACTAGTGGCCCATTCACAATGATTTCATTGCATATCACAACTCACATATCAACATATGGGGGTGGGGGTG